>CAUYRT010056650.1:0-27435 GCA_963574885.1 Lepilemur ruficaudatus
CTCACCAGCCAATTGGTATTAGCTGATCAACACCTAAGTGGACACACAGGAACAACTTTTATTGGGTGTCGGGCAGATGGGAGGGGGGAGGAGGGGATGGGTATATACATACATAATGAGTGCGATGTGCACCATCTGGGGTATGGTCAGGCTTGAAGCTCTGACTGGAGGGGGGAGGGGGGCAAGGGCAATGTACGTAACCTTTTAATAAAAAAAAATAAAATAAAATAAAATTGAAAAAAAAAGAAATGGTACTCAATGATCTTCAGAGGCTCAGATTTGAGAATCCCTACAGACCTGGGCTCAAATTCCAGCTCTGGTACTAACTTAGCCTTGCAACCTTGAGTATATTACCAAACCTCTCTGCATTTCGGTTTCCCCAACTGCAATATGTGGGTAACACTGGAACCACAGTAAATGAAAGTGAGACATTTTGATAATACACATAAAGCCTCTACTACTGTGTTTAGGACATAGTAAAAACTCAATCATTTTGAGCTTAGGAGTTTGAGACCAGCCTGAGCAAGAGCGAGACCCCATCTCTACTAAAATCAGAAAGAAATTACGTGGACAGCTAAAAATATATAGAAAAAATTAGCCAGGCTTGGTGGCGCTTGCCTATAGTCCTAGCTACTCCGGAGGCTGAGGCAAGAGGATTGCTTGAGCCCAGGAGTTTGAGGTTGCTGTGAGCTAGGCTGATGCCACAGCAGGCTAGCCTGGGCAACACAGTGAGAATCTGTCTCAAAAAAAAAAAAAAACTCAATCATATTACCAGTTAGTATATCATTATTATTCTCACTATACTAATTTCCCAATTGTATAATAAAAATAGAAGTGGTAAATTATTTTAACATTCATTCAAACAAACTTAGAAGGTGGCTTCTCATCTGGGAATCATCAGAAAGATTTCCCACTACATCTAGGCAAGTGTTGCTGTGTCTTAACTTTCACCAATCTTAACCCTGACTCTGGCATTTAACTAGAGTACAGGTTTCTGGGTACATGGCAATTTTAGTTTAAGATTTTTGACCATGTAACAAGGAAAACTGGGAAGAAGCACAGTTAAACATAGAAGTCACGGATTTTTCAGCTTCTATTGTTTCGGGTGCCACAGAAAATCAGCAGATCCGTGACACATCAGGCAGTAAGGCAGTATGTGTCAGGCAGGCAGCCAGAGACAGGAATGGGTGGACAGCAGGTCACGAGCAGAGCCGGAGGCCTCTTAGGAACAAGTACGAGCATGATCGGCAGAAAAAGTACGTCATGGCAAAATAAGTAAATTGGAAGCCATGCAGGGTCAGGCAAGTCGTCTACTTCAGGAAGCTGAAGGGGAGTGGGCAGAGACTAGAGGGTGAGGGGAGAGGGGCAGAGGCTGAAAACCACAAGCAGAACAGGAACAAATTATAAATGGAGAATGCAGTTGCATTGCGTCAGAATCAAGTGGAGTTTGGCAGCCCAGGCAGCTCGCTGTTCCAGCTTCAGCTGTTCTCCTTCCACTCCTGCCACGTGAATGGGGCCTGGGGGCTTACAGCAGAGGCCATGGAAACAGCTGGCTAAGTGAACAGTGAAGCGGGGTGGCTGAAAACAGTCCCTGCAAAGAAAAGTATGTTTTGCTTCTAAAGGAAATGAGAAATGTGCTAAAGGAGGTATTTGAATATGAATGAGTTATTTGGGTATTTAGCTACCCAAAAGAAAAATCACTCAATAGCAAGAATGTCTAAGCTCAGAAAGATTTAACAAAAATCAAGCACACACTTCAGCAAATGAGTTAATAAACCATATAGCTAAACATGCACGACGCTTTTGATTCATGTCTCAGTCTAGAAGCCTCCCAATCATCTCCCACTCTTTTTTATTAAATAAAAGGCAGAGAGCTGTTTAACAACCCTTCAGTGTTCCAGGCAGCAAACAGGCTCTCAGCTATTAATGGCAAAGCTGCCAGAAGCCAGACATACCTGGGAACAGATGAAAGGTTTCGTTCGTTCACCTTCAACGTTACACTAGTTCCCACTCAGAACCTCTGAGCACATTACTGGAAATTTTTAAAACCCAGTTACCGGTGTGAAGAGGTTTCTGAAAACATACAAAGCACACATTCAACAAGAAAGCCCACCTGAAAATCCTGCGAGGGCAAAACTGAATTGGAACATTACAGTATGCCTGTGCTTTTTACAAACACCAAAGAAAGTTCAAAGATTCAGAAACTTTCTTAAAAATGATAGAAATGTTATGGCAAATTAGGTTTCATCTTTGTGCCAACACAACGGATTAGTAGTTGCTTCCTGAAGCCCTGTATACCTGATTAAATTACTGATGTCTGCCGTAGCCTAAGGAGGAAGGAGTGAAGATATCCATCATCATTTAAGTCTGTCTTGCTTTGCGTCTTAGGCCATCTGGGCACACTCCTTTCTATCCTAGAGGTTGCAAACTGGCAGCTCATGAGCTGGGTTCACACTGAAGAGATGTTTTGTTTGGACTTCACAGTATTTTTTTAATTGTAGTATAATATGCATAACTGAATATTTATCATTTTAAAAATTAATTGCCAATATTTGAAAATGAGAGATCTCATCTCTTAACAACGAACTTGTAATTTCTCTTAAAAATGGAAATGTCAAGCAATTTTAGGCCTATCTTTCCAAATGGCAACTGTCACTGGGGGCAGAGTAGTGCCTGTCTCCTTTAGGTGGGGTGTCTTCTCTTAAATCTGACTTCTTTCCCTCACCTGTAGGCCTCCGTACCATTTGCATTGGTGAACCTCTGCTCTATGCCTCTGTGTTACTGTTACCTAACCAAGCTCCTCCATGTTAATGAGGACTTTGAGGTTCAGTTTTTCCACATCAATTCTGTCATTAACCCGAATAACATTAATTCCTTGGCCTCATAGTTGCCGGACTTGCTCAACTTCCACAAGTCTCACCTCCACTTTGGAAACCTATTCTTCAGCAACAAACATGTTCTATCTTTAAAATTTTAAAAATTCCACTGCCCTAGTTTTGTTTTTGTTTTTTGTCTTGTCATATTAGTACAGCTGTCTCTGCCTTTATTTCCAACAAATCTACCATCACTTCTCAACAAGATGTTTTTTTAGTCCCTTTGCCCTTTCCATCTTTTCCAAATCTATCAGTCACTTTCTGTGCCCATAGCCCATCATGTCACTGCCTCCCTTGAAATGATTTTCATTCCCTTTGTTCTTCTCTCACACCTGCTTACCAGACCTCATCCCTGGGTCAATTCAACCACTCAGCTTCTCCAAGGTGATGAACGCTGCTGGTTAAGATCACACTACCAATCTATCAAGCCCAATCTCATGCACCTTAAGTCCCTACATATCAGCCCTTCCTATCCCTCTAGTGGGTACTTCAAAGAATTACCACTTCCCTTAAACTGTATAATCTACCTCCTCTTGCCCCACTTTCAGAGGCAACTTTGCTTTCTATTCTCTAAGAAAATCAAAGCCATCAAACGAGAGATTGCTCCTCCACCACCTGCTAACTTTCTTGAATTTCCATGCATTCGTATCGAATGTCTTGGTGGGACAAATATCCCTACTCCATCCAAGACTAATTCTTCCAACCTGAGTGACCACCCCCTTGATATTGTCCAGGCCTCGCCCCTGTCCCTGAGCCCAGACTTGATTCTATTACCCATACCCCTCTCTTGTACCTCTGATATTTCTCTGTGCCTACTCATTCTTTCTTCTCAAAATATGAACATGCTTGAGGCGTTTCCATGTAAAAAACAATCTTTCCTCAACCTCAAGTACAGGATACAATCTTATTTACTGCCCCTGTCACTGCCAAATTTCTTGAAAAGCAATCTATACTCGCTGTCTCCACTTTTTTGCTTTCCATTTACTCTTCTATCTACTGATTTGTGACTTACATCATTACCCCTCCATTGAAACTTTTCAAAGGTCACCAATGACTTCCACATTTCCAAATTAAGTAAGCATTGTTTGCCCTTATTGCCCTTATCTTGTTTGATGGCTATAGCATTTGCCCAGTGCTGAATGTTTCCTCTGCTTCCTAACTCTCTTCCCTAGGCACCCTGGTTTTGCTCCTATCCCTATGACTGTGTCTTTTAAGCCACTTTTGAAAGCATTCATTTTGCCTACCAACTAAATATTGTTATTACCCAGGACTCCAATCTCAGCTTTGCACTCTCTCTCGTGATCTCTTGCACTTACATAAAACTTAAACTACAGACAGTCCCCAACTTAAGATGACGTGACCTATGATTTTTCTGCTTTACAATGTTGTGAAAGTAATACACATTCAGTAGAAACTATGCTTTAAGTACCCATATGACTATTTTATTTTTCACTTTCAGTATAGTATCCAATAAATTACATGAGATATTAAATACTTTATTGGAAAATAGACTTTGTGTTAGAAGATTTTTGCCCAACTGTAGGCCCTGTGCACATTTAAAGTAGGCTAGGCTGAGTATGATGTTCAGTAGATTAGGTTTATTAAATGTACTTTTGACTTATAATATTTTCAACTTATGCTGGATTTATTGGGACATAACCCCATGGTAAATTGAGGAGCATCTTTATTATCTATAAGCTGCAGTCTTCAACCCAGGCCTCTCTCTTAACTCAAAACCCTCAGATCCAAGTGTGTACTAGATATCTCTATTTGGACAATCTAGAGACACTGTGAATTCCTCATGTCTCAGACTGAACTCTCCCTCCCAATTCTATGATTGCCCATTCCATTAATGACATCAACATATACCTAGCCCCTCAAGCCAGAGATTTATGGGTCATTCTGAGGTCCATCCACCTCTTCCTCACCCAACTCCTATAATTCCAGATCTTAAAGGTAAGCGGTGCAAAGGAGAAACAATGAAGACACTACTTTGTCAATAAAAGAAACAAGATTGCTCTATGAGACCATATCATAGATTGGCCCTGGACAATCCATTCTCCCATAGAGGCCCCACCTGAATTTTCTGAAGTGCAAATCTGATCATATCACTTTTCTTTAATGGCTCCCTATAGATTTCAGAATAATGGTAAAAATCAAGTTTAGTACACAGGTGTTTACCAACCTTGCCAGCCCCATTTCCTGCCTCTCCCCCACATGCCCTCTATACCCTCCATACTGAACTACTTGCTCTTTCCTGAATGTGTTACAGTTTCTTTCTGTACTTTCTTTCATGCTGCTCCCTCTGACTGGAATTAGTGCACGTTCCTAATCTTTTTTTCCGTTGTCTACTTGGCTCTTAACTTTTCCTTCAAGACTTAACTCAAATATAAGCTCCTCCAGGAAGCTTCCTCTGACTCTTCTTTTCTGCACCTCCAGTATTCTACATGTATCCTTATCATAGCACCTATAATACTGATTTATGAATATTGACATACTTGCATGATTCTTCTATCAGGCAGTAAAGTCCCAAGGGCCAACCAAATATGACTGATTGATATTTATTTCTGTATCCCTAATGCTTGATATAGTTTAGAATATTGTAGATGCTTAATTAATATTTGATAAATAAAACAATGAAGAAACAAATAAATGGAACATTAATTAGGGAATAGAAGAGACTAAGAATCCAAGTTGCTATAATTTCTTTTTCACATTAACCTCAAACTTATATTTTAATCGGAGGCTTTGGTTCCATTTATGTACCTATGAGAGGTAATTGAGAGTTCATAAGAATTCATACCTTACCTTTGTATTATTTTATCATGAGTAAGTTAGACTATACTTTGCATAATTGAAATGCTGCCTGCCTAGATGCTGATGGGTTCCGTTAGGATAACAAAACTGCATTATGTCACCAAGTGTTTCTCTTTCGTTTGCCAAACCTCTACTGTCTTACAAAGAATGATTATGCAAACCGTGCCCTGGCCACAATGCCTCTGGGACTCTGTCTTTTGCCACAGTTCTGCCTGCCTTGCCTCATCTTGCTCATACTTGCTGCTGTTTTTACAACCTCTACTTTAGTAGAATGAGCCAACCAGCCTCCTAGAGCAAGGTGAGAAAAGTTTCCCAGAAGAACAAAATAATTATTAAATCACAAACTTTGCAGATTAAAATTGCTTCTAACCTCACTCAAAGCCTCCTTTTGTGCCTGAAACACATTTAAATCGTTGTGATTCTACTCCCTTTGCTACACACTCTCACCGTACCCCACCTCCAAAATCAACACCTTCTTGCCAATGAATAGGCTGATTCAGACCTCTCCTTTCCTTTTCAATGGATGGGTCAGGAGGTACACTCTGCTCCCTTCCTGCCTGTTCTGAGGCTGACGTGCTCTGCCCAGTTATGCTACAGTACCTCCCATCATCTCCCCTGGATGAAAATGTGGTGCAGGGAAGCTTATCAGTATTATGTAGCCAGTAAGGCCTATAATACAGGAGCCCTAGACCATTCCTCTGAGCTGTTCCTTACAACACAGGTGAGCCTCACAGGCCCACAGTTGGCACAAGCTACATGTCACACACTGACAAAAATTTGGTCTAAATGGTAGGAGGACAGAGGGGATAGGCAGAAGTTGGTTAATGGATACAAGGGTACAGCTAGATATGAGGAATACGTCCTAGTGTTCTATAGAACTATAGGGTGAATATAATAAACAACAATTTGTTGTGTATTTTCAAATAGCTAGAAGAGTGGGTTCTGAATATTATCCAAACAAAGAAATGATAAATGTTTAATGTGATGAATATGGTAAATATCCTGATTTAATGATTGCACATTGTATGCATGTATCAAAATACACTGTACCCAATAAAAATGCACAATTATTATATGTGAATTAAAAATGATAATAATGAAGGCAAATCTTTTTTAAATTGTCTAGTGATTCAACCACACAATGAGATACCACCTAACCCCAGTGAGATTGGCCTCTATCAAAAAATCCCAAAACAACAAATGCTGGTGACATTGTGGAGAGACAGGAACACTCTTACACTGCTGGTGGGACTGCAAATTAGTGCAACCTCTGTGGAAAAGAATTTGGAGATACCTCAAAGAGCTAAAAATAGAATTACCATTTGATCCAGCAATAGCATTATTAGGCATCTACCCAAAAGAGCATAAGACATTCTGTGATAAAGACATCTGCACCCGAATGTTTATGGCAGCACAATTCACTATTGCTAGGTCATGGAAACAACCCAAGTGCCCGTCAATTCATGAGTGGATTATTAAAATTTGGTATATGTTTACAATGGAGTATTACTCAATTTTAAGAAATGATAGTGAGCTAGCACCTCTTATATTATCCTGGATTGAGCTCGAGCCCATTATTCGAAGTGAGGTGACACAAGACCCGAAGAATGGGCTCCACATGTATTCGCCATCAAATTGGTACTGACTGATTAACACTCTGGTGCTCAAATGGTGGTGGTGTCCACCAGGGATTCGGGAGTTGGGGGGGTAGACCCACATTTGAGGGATGTGGTGAGCATTGTGAAGGGGAGGGGCATGCTTCAAATGTATTTGGGGATGGGAATTAGGGGTCTCAATAGCGGGAAGGAAAGGTTCTAAAACTGATTTATGTGAATAGCTGTACAACTTGGTAAATTTACTAATAATCATTTAATTGTACGCTTAAAATGGAGTAATTGCATGGTATGTAAATTATACTTCAATAAAGTTCTTTAAAAACAATGTTCTATCTTATCATTTCTGCATTACCTTGGGTGTGGCCTGCCTTCCTATACTTACTTATGTGCTCTTAACTGTAATGCAACTTATTTTTACAAGGTGTTGCTCTATGTAAAAAAAAAAAAAGGGAAGGGAAACAGGGCAGAGCAAGATAGCCAAATAGAAACTTCCAGCAATGGTCCCACCACACAAATCACAAATTCAGCAACTAGAATGATATTTACCAGAGGCTGGGAAGGGTAGCAGTGGGCGAGGGGATAAAGTGGGTATGGTTAATGGGTTCAAAAATATAGTTGGATAGTTGGATAGAATGAACAATATTTGATAGAACAACAAAGTGACTATAATCAACAATAAATTAGAGTATACTTATAAATAACTAAAAGAGTGAGATTGCAATATTCCTGACACAAAGAAATGATAAATGTCTGAGTATCTGGGGTATCTGATGGATACCCCAATTATCCTGATTTGATTAATTCACATTATATGCTAGTATCAAAACCTCATAGGTACCCTATAAATATATACAACCATTATGTACCCATGATAATAAAAAATAAAAACATTAAGCATCCTGTTGACAAAGTAGTAATATCTACTATTTCCATAAATCAGGTGAACACTTTGCCAGTACTTTTTAAAGCCAGTACATTCATTCATCTGACTCCCCTTCGCAATCTTTGGTAAGAATAAATTGTGTTGATGTTCTTTTATTCTGGATTGTTTAATGCCCTCAAGATTTCATAGCCTTAAATGCCCACATCACAAAGCAAGAAAGATCACATATTAACAACCTAATACCATATCTCAAGTAACTATAAATGGAAGAACAAACCAAACCCAAGGCCAGCAGAAGAAGAGAAATAATGAAAGTCAGAGTAGAAATAAATGAATTAGAAAAAAATACAAAGGATTAATGAAACAAAAAGTTGGTTCTTTGAAAAGATAAACAAAATTGATAGATCTCTAGCTAGATTAATCAGGAATAGAATAGAAAGGACCCAAATAAGCTCAATCAGAAATGAACAAGCACCACACGTACTCACCAGCAAATTGGTTTCACTGATGAACACCTAAGTGGACATAGAGGAATAACATTTATCAGGCGTTGGGCAGATGGGAGGGGGAGGAGGGGATGGGTATATACATACATAATGAGCGCAATGAGCACCATCTGGGGGATGGACACGCTTGAAGCTCTGACTCGGGGGGGGGGAAGGAGGAGGCAACACACATAACCTAAACATTTGTACCCCCATAATATGCTGAAATTAAAAAAAAAACTTGCCAAAAAAAAGAAATGAAAAGGAGATATTACAACTGATAGCAAAGAAATACAAAACATCATTCATGAATACTACAAAAATCTCTACGTACATACATTGGAAACATAGAGAAAATGGAAAACTTCCTGGAAACACACAACCTTCTGAGACTTAATCAGGAAGAAATAGAACTCGTCACAGACCAATATTGAGAAGTGAGATTGAAGCAGTAATACAAAGTCTTCCAACCACAACAACAACAACAAAAGTAACTGATGAGCATACAGGTAGGTGCACAGAGGGAAGTAAAAGTCATTGACAATCAAGCAGGGGAGGAGAGGAGAGGAGGACAAAAACATACCTAATGGGTACAATGAACACTATTCTGGTAATGGCCACATTTAGAGCTCTGACTCAAGCCATGTACCACAATATTATATTTGTATCCGTTAGTATTACCTTCCTGAGTTTCAGACCAATTTTTGTGTGAGAAGTGATATCCCCAAACTGAATTCTAATTTATATTCTTAATTTGAAGGTTAGGAATGTTTCTTTTTGACCTTCCCATCCTCTTTATTTTCTAGACATGTCTACATTTAGATGATCAAATAATACCCTCCAATAGAGACAAAATCATTTTACAATTGTAAAATTCTTATTAAAAAAACAATTAGTCTTTGCTTTCCTATTGCATTTTTTAGATTACTAAACTCAGACAGATGTTGAACTGAAACAGCATTTGGGGGCAGTAACTAGAAAAACCAAAGTTTCCTTCACCGCTGGCTGCCTCACGAAATCCAGGCTCAACCACCAATAGCAATAATTGTGTGTATATGTGTGTGTCCATGTGTGTCTTTGTCTGGGTGCGTGTGGCCAGGGCGGGGGGTGGCCTGTGTAGCTCATGTAGCCAGATAGCACTTTCATTGCTACAAGCTGAACAGGACTCTAGCTACAGCATAGTCATCTGGCATCTCTGGTGACTAATCAACATGTGAAGGAATGTTAACTTTGTTAGCTTCCATTATGTCCTCAGACACAGATTAATCCTCTCAATCATAACTCATAACTAGACTTCCAGAGTCTCTGGACAAAATAGAAGGACAGTAATTCCCTGGAAAGAAAATACTGGCTCAGAGTCGGAAAAATGGAAAAAACAAATCCACTTCTTTTAAAAAGTTGCACTGATTTTTCAATCTAGTAAAAGTGAATCACGATCTCCCTCTAGTGCCCAAAAGGGGAGTAGCTGCCAGACTATCTTGAGTTCCTTTGTTTTTTTCCTTTTCAGCCTGCTGTCTTTAAGTGTAAACACATTCATGTTTATCCTTAGTAACTAAACACATACACATACACACACACATACACACAAACACACAGAGCATATGCATATCTCTCTGTTTCTCTATGAGCAAACAATAACGGTGTGCTTGGAGCAGGATCAGAACACAAATTATGGATGCCATAATTTGAATACCAGTTGAATATGCACTAATGTTTTGATTGCTTAGCATAGAGTGCACCGTAAAATATTAAATTCTTGGGACTGCACAATTGCATGTTTTTTAAACTAGAATCTGAAAGAAAAGGAAATCTGATTTTCTTGCAGTTGGACTAAATCTAATAAATTTACATTGATGGATGAGCTTTTATGAAGTGCCTGGAATCAGATTATGATACAGATTTTCTTTTTATTTTTCCTGTATCCATTAAGTGCTTTTCATTGGAAAGTATTTCCTCTTTGCATTGTTTTAAAATTTATAATTTTTAATAATCTATGATATTTTCCCTTAAGAATTATTCTCATGTTTCTCTTTTTTATTTCTTAAAAATATTAATACTTATAATTTCTCCCTAATAAAAGAAGTTCAACATGCTTTCAAGTTGATTTTGTCTCCTCTCATCTCCATTATCTTACTATGGTCTATTTTACTTTTTCTTCTCTTTAGTCTTAAAATTATTTTAAATTTTGCTTTTAAGGCATCAATAAACTTAGCAAAGAAATTTGATCATTCAAACTTGCTATATTCCTAGTTGTATTTGTTTTTCTTCTTGTTTGAGTGCTTCCTCTTGTTGAGTTTTCAATGTGGGTTCTTATGCAGCAAACGCCAGAAGGCCTAATATTTTGAAAAATATTTTTATTATTCTCTCACATTTGAACAAGAATTTGGCTAGATAAAAATTCAAGGTTCAAAGTTCTTTTTCTTAATATTTAAAAGCTTATTGTTCCACTATTTTCATGCATCCAGGATGCTATTAAAAAGTCAGATATTATTCTAACCCTGATTCTTTTATTGGTGATCTATTCTTTCTTTGTGGTATACTTTTAGGCTGGCTGATTTTTTTAAATTAACAGGCTTTACATTTTAAAGCAGTTTTATGTTTACCTAAAAATTGGAAAGTACAGAAAGTTCTCATATATCCTGACACACAAACATCCACACACATACAAATAGGTTTCCCTGTTATTAACATCTTACAATAGTATGGTAACTTTGTTACAATTGATGAGGAAATGTTGACACATTTTTATTAACTAAAGTTCATAATTTATACTAGGGTTCACTTTTGTGTTGTACAATCCATGGATTTTGACAACTGAATAATGATATTATCCACTATTAAGTATTACACAGAATAGTTTCACCTGCCGTAAAAATCCCCTATGCCAGGGGTTTCCAACCTATGGTGAACTGTATAATTATTTCATTATATGTTACAATGTAATAATAATAGAAATAAAGTGCACAATAAATGTAATGCACTTGAATCATCCTGAAACCATCCCCTCCCCCAGGCCATGGAAATATTGTCTTCCATGAAAACGGTCCCTGGTGCCAAAAAGGTTGGGGACTGCTGCCCTATGCTCCACTTATTCATCCTGCCCTCTCTCCTTCTATCTCCATCATCATCAATATCACCATGATCATCAATATTATCACCATGATCATCTTCACCATCACTGCCACATCATCATCTTCATTATCATTATCCTCACTGTAACCATCATCACCATCATTACCATCACCGTCACAATGATCAAAATCATAATCTTCTTCATAATCAACAGAATCTTTACCATCATCACAATCATCATTGTTACCAATATCAACAGCAGCAGATCACTATCGTTACCCTCATCATCAATTATCATGATCATGATTATCATTATCATCTTCATCATGACCATCATCATACTCATCATCTTTATTCTCAGCATCATCTTCATTATTACTGTCACCATACGCTATGGCGTGTCAAATCAACAGATGAATAGGTAAGCTAATGTGGTATATACATACAAGGGAATATTATTCAGCCATAAAACGAATGAACTTTTGATATGTGCTACAACATGGATAGACCTTGAATATATTATGCTTAAATAAGTCAGACACAGTAAGACAAATATTATATGATTCCACTTATATGAGGTACCTGGAATAGGCAAATTCCTAAAGGCACATAATAGAATAGAGGTTACCAGGGGCTGGAAGGAAGAGTGAAGGAGGGATTTTCTTATTGGGCACAGAGTTTTTATTGAGAATGATTTTTTAAAGTTGTGGGTATAGGTAGTGCTATGGTCTGAATGTTTGTGTTTCTCCAAAATTTATATGTTGAAACCTACCCTCTAAGGTGATGGTATTAAGCAATGGGACCTTTGGGAGGTGATTAGGTCATGAGGGCTTTACCCCCATAAATAAAATTAGTGCCCTCATAAAAGGGCTTGAGAGAGCCTGTTTGCCCTTTCTGCCATGTTGGGATATAGTGTTCATCCCTTTCACTGTGTGAGGATACACAGAAGGTGCCATCCATGAGGTACAGCCCTCACCAGACACTGAATCTGCTGGTGACTTTATCTTGGACTTCCCAGCCTTCAGAACTGTGATTAATAAATGTCTGTTGTTTATTAATTACCCAGTCTAAGATACTTTTTACAGCAAGCTAAACAGACTAAGACAGATAGTGATGATGTTTACACATTATAAATGCATTTAATGCCACCGAATTTTACATTTACAAAGGGTTAAAATGATAAATATTATGTTATGTATATTTTATCTAAATAAAAAAATTGAGATATCAGAACTTTATTCTCCCATCAGATTTGGTGTATACACACACACACACACACACACACACACATATCTGATAATACCCAATGTAGATTAAGATCTGTAATTATGAATAGTCTCATACCCTTTTAGGAAATGTCAAGATATTTTGAATGTGGGAGGCAAAGGAGCTGAGGAGAGAAAAAGAAAATGTCAAAGAAGGGTGAAAGGCAACCCAGTATGCAATGTTAGTAGGTCAGAACTTGAATTGTAGAAAGAACCAGTGACTATTTCTCAGTGGTAGGTCTAGGAATAGGCAGGACTAATGTTCAACTTTTAAATTAACTGACTTATTTGTTTTTGCTGTTCTGCTCTGAGTTATACAGAAAAATCAATTTTTCCATTTTATTTTTGAAAAAACATTTTCTGTAAAAAGCATTTACTTCATTTGAACAACTCACAAGAAGGAAAATACCTCGAACTTCAAGTCTAGACATTTTCCTAGCTAACAAGAGACTTTATATGGTCTATGTTTTGGTGAGGCAAATTGTAATAAGATCAGTAAGGTCATAGAAAATGAGTTATCACCAAGTTGGTTGGCAAATTTAATTTCCTGTGGCAAATTTAAAGTCCTATTGTTTTTAACTTTAGGAAGACAAACACATTTCTATAATAAACATTTAAAATATAGTTCCTATAATAAATTTAAACAATAAGGTTACAGGCTACAACCTTCGTAGTTCAAAGTTTCATAGTACGGGCTCTCTCGACCATTAAAGATCAAACATATAATAGAAACTGTAGTTATATTCCACTTAGTCTTCCTTATCTCTTTGAATGATAAATAACCTAGAACTTTAAAGAATTTGTGACCTATATTTTAATTTTAATAAAGGCAGAATTAAAGTATTATTACATTTAAATATTTTGTTTTTATTTTAAATATTATATAATTGTATTTTTCATCTTTGTGATGGTAGTGTAACTATGCAAAAATTGAGATACAGAGTTAAATATGTGTTAAATGATGCAAAAATTCAGATGTTTGAATCAAAGCTAAAATTGTTCTGTTATGGCTGTTATTTTCCTTTATAAATGTCAAGTTACCATTACTAAGTTGATATATACAGGTTCAAACATATACAGGTTCACAACTGGAATGTGTTAAGATATAATAAGTGATATTGTTACTTTTTAAAAGATACCAGAAAATTTTGTGGATCAATTGAAGTGTTCTAATACTAACCTCCAGTGAATAGTAGCTGATTCTTTGTACTGCAAAAAGGAATGTGTCAGATGAGCTTGAATGTCTTGTGGTTTTTAAATATTCTGGGATTACAGGACACAGGAGCCAATTTAAAGAAACTACCAATTGCTAAATTGTGACAATATGAACGTCAAAGAAATAATTATTATATTTAATTCAAACCAGAAAAGTCTATGAAAAGCCAAGAGTGTATAATGATATCCAAGGGAAAAAAATTACTATTTCTTCCTTTATCAGATGATGAGTACTGTATTCAGTTGATCTTATTAGAAGATGCCAGTCACATTGAAGTGTATTGAGACATTCCATAAGCAGATACGAGAGACCTTACCAGTCTACCTAGATGAACCATGCCATGTCCTGCAGTCAGAAGATTAGACTATGAAAAATGATGTCACTTACACATCACTGCCAAAAGCCATACCCAGTCCTATTCACCATCTACACTGCAGAAAAGTGCCCATGCCTCTGACCCTGGGTTCTTATAATACATTGCATCGTACAGCATAATACCTCCCCAGGGACAGATTTGTGAGCATTTTCTAACAGGTTTATAATCTGCACCAGGCCCAAATAGAACTCTCCTATTACTAAAAGTCTCAGCCCCAACTTCAGCTTCAGTCTCCTCATGAACCCAATTAAACTAGCATTTTGAAAAAAGAATGTACTAGTTAATTGGTCTTCTGTAAGAAAAAAAGTTTTTGCCTAATAACCAATATGAATTCACCAGTGCATAATAATCGCCCTAGAGGTTGCTGGTTTGTGTCAGTAAATCTGAGAATTTTTGTAAAAATGCCATTGAAAGAAGTGAAAGAGACTATGGCATTGAGGAGTCAAAGGGACTCACTACCACTGACTGAGTACATTAATCCTCAGCAAGGTCATTAGCTTTTATATGATTCCTGCTGATATATTTTTGTTTCACAAGCACAAGGACTCAAAGGCAATACTTTTTTTTCTTATGGCTGACCAATATGTTAAAAATTCGAGATATCAGTCTAGGCAAAGAATTTATGAAGAAGACCCAAATGGCAATCTGAGCAACAACAAAAATAAGTTAATGGGATTTGGTTAAATTAAAAGGCTTCTGCACAGCCAAGGAAATAATCAACAGAGCAAATAGACAACCTACAGAATGGGAGAAAATATTCACAAGCTATACATCTAATAACGAGCTAATCAATAGAATCTACAAAAAACTCAAGCAAATCATCAAGAAAAAAATCATACAACTTCATCAAAAAGTGAGCAAAAGACATGAACAGAAGCTTTTCAAAAGAAGATAGACAAATGGCCAATAAACGTATAAAAAATGTTCAATGTCACTAATTATCAGGGAAATGTACATTAAAACCACAATGAGATATCACCATACCCATTAGAATGGCTTTTATTAAAATGTCTAAAAATAATAGATGCTGGAGTGGATGCAGAGAGAAAGAAACACTTCTACACTGTTGGTGGGAATGCAAGTTAGTATAACCTCTATGAAAAACAGTATGGAGATACCTCAAAGAACTAAAAGTAGACCTACCACGTGATTGAGCAATCCCACTACTAGGTATTTACACAAAGAAAAAGAAGTCATTTTATCCAACAGAACCCTGCACTCAAATGTTTACTGCAGCACAATTCACAACTGCAAAGATGTGAACTCAACCCAAGTGCCCATCAATTCATGAGTGGATTAACAAAATGTGGTATGTGTATACCATGGAATACTACTCAGCCATTAAGAAGGATGACTTAATGCCTTATGCAACAATTTGGATGGAATTGGAGACCATTATCCTAAGTGAAGTATCTAAAGAATGTAAAAACAAACACCACATGTACTCACTATTAAACTGGAACTAACCAATGAGCACACATGCACATAGAGGGAAATAAAACTCAACAGGAATCAAGTGGGGGGAAGGGGAAGGAGAGGATGGGCAATTACCTACTTAATGGATACAGTAAACACTATCTGGGTGATGGGCACACTTATAACCATGACTCAAGCATTATAAAAGTGATCCATGTAACCAAAAATATTTGTACCCCTGTAATACTTTAAAATTTAAAAAAATTTCAGTGTCTCTGAATGCTATTTCTATGCCAATATTCATCATAGTTCTAAGGACATGTTCCCACAATACAGTAACTTTCACTTAGTATGACATGTGTCATTTGAAAAACTCTAAGCAAAAGCTACCTTGACTGTATTAAATATGAGTGTTCACTAAATTTTCCGAGTGGGAAAAAAAGGGGTCTTATATCTACTGCAGATGAGTAATAACACAGCCAACTCCTTAGATCAAATTATAAGGAAAAAATGCAAAGTCATATGGATCTCAATATCATCTAATCAGTAAAAAAAGGAATATGTTACATCATTGAGGAATAATGCCACATACACAGTAAAAATAATTCAGAACTTATTCATAATATATTATAACTAGTCATAGTAATATGGTGTGGGAAAAACTAGATATCCACACACAGAAGAATGAAACTGGACCCCTATCTCTTACCATATACAAAAATTAACTTAAATGGATTAAATTCAAGACCCAAAACTATGAAATTACCAGAAGAAAACATAGGAAAATGCTTCAGGACATTGGTCTGAGCAAAAATTTTTTGGGTAAGACCTCAAAAGCACAGGAGCAAAAATAGACAAATGGGATAACATTAAACTAAAAGGCTTCTGCACAGCAAAGGAAACAACCAACAGAGTGAAGAGACATCCCACAGAATGGGAGAAAATGTTTGCAAACTATCCATATGACAAGGGATTAGTATCCAGAATATATAAGGAACTCAACTCAATAACAATAAAACAAATAATCTGATTTTTAAATGGGCAAATGATCTCAATAGATCTTTCTCAAAAGAAGGCAAATGGCCAAGAAGTGTATGAAAAAAAGCATGCTCAACATAACTAATCATCAGAGAAATGCAAATCAAAATCACAATGAGATACCATTGGTTAAAATGGCTATTATCAAAAAGACAAAAAACAAATACTGGCGAGGTTGAGGAGAAAGGGGAACTCTTATACACTTTGGGAAATGTAAATTAGTACAGCCATTATGGAAAACAGTGTGCAGATTAGTCAAAAAACTAAAAAGAGAAATACCATGTGATCCAGCAATCTCACTATTAATTAGGTACATTTCCAAAGGAAAGGAAATCAGTATGTCAAAGAGATATCTGCATCCCCATGTTTACTGCAAGCATCATTCGTAATATCCAACACATGGAATCAACCTAAGTGCCCATCGATAGATGAATGGATAAAGAAAATGTATTGTGGAGGGCGGGGGTGTATGCAATAGAATATTATTAGGCCATAAAAACGATTAAAATACTGTCATTTTTGGCAACATCAGTGAACCTGGAAGACATTATAGTAAGTGAAATAAGTCAGGCACAGAAAAAAAAACTGCATATTCTCACTCATATGTGGGAGCTAAAAAGTTGATCTCCTGGAAGCAGAGAGTAGAATAGAGGTTACCAGAGGTTGGGAAGGGGAGGGAGAGGGGGAGATAGAAAAAGGTTGGTTAGTGGGTACAAAATTAAAGTTACATAAGGGAAATAAGTGCTAGTGTTCTATAACACAGCAAGGCGACTACAGTTAACAACAATTTATTGTATATATTCCAAAACGGCTAGAAGAGAAAAATTTGAATGTGCCCAACACAAAGAAATGATAAATGCTTGAGATGACAGATACCCCAAGCACCCTAATTTGATCACTATACATTATATAAATGTACCAAGATATCACTTGTACCCCATAAATGTGTACAATTTTATGTATCAATTAAAAATTTTAAAAAATACCATGTTACTGGCATAAAAAGACTTATAGACCAATGAAACAAAATAGAAAGCCCAGAAAAAATCCATACATTTACAATCTACTGATTTTCAACAAAGGTGCCAAGAACACAAAATGGGAAAAGGATAGTCCTTTCAATAAATGGTGTTGGAAAAAGTGGATATCCACATGCAGAAGAATGAAATTAGACCCACATCTCACACCATACATGTAATTCAACTCCAAATGAATTAAAGACTTAAAAGTAAGACCTGAAATGGTAAAACTACTAGAGGAAACATAGAGGAAAACTCTCCCTGACATAGTCTTGGCAATGATTTCTTGGCTAGGACTCTAAAAGGACAGACAGCAAAAGCAAAAATAGACAAATGGAATTACATCAAACTAAAAAGCTTCTGCACAGCAAAGGAAACAACAAACAAAGTAAAGAAACAGTCTACACATGGCCGGGCACGGTGGCTCATGCCTGTAATCCTAGCACTCTGGGAGGCCGAGGCAGGCGGATAGCTCAAGGTCAGGAGTTCGAAACCAGCCTGAGCAAGAGTGAGACCCTGTCTCTACTAAAAATAGAAAGAAATTAATTGGCCAACTAAAAAATATATAGAAAATGTTAGCCGGGCATGGTGGCACATGCCTGTAGTCTCAGCTACTTGGGAGGCTGAGGCAGAAGGATTGCTTGAGCCCAGGAGTTTGAGGTTGCTGTGAGCTAGGTTGATGACACAGCACTCATTCTAGCCCGGGCAACAGAGCGAGACTCTGTCTCAAAAAAAAAAAGAAAGAAAAAGAAACAGTCTACACTACAGAATGGGAGAACATATTTGTAAGCCAAACATCTGATAAGAGGTTAATAATCATAATATATAAAGAACTCAAACAACTAAATAGTAAGAAAACAACCCAATTTAAAAATTGACAAAGGACCTGAATAGACATTTCCCTAATGTCGACAGACAAATGGCCAGCAAATATACGAAAAAATGCTCAATATCATTAATCATCAAAGAAATGCAAATTAAAACCAAAATGACATATCAGTTCACCCCAGTTAAAATGGCTATTATCAAAAAGACAAAAAATAATAAATTCTGGTAAGGACAAGGAGAAAGGGGAACTCTTACACTGTTAGCAGGAATGTAAATTAGCACAGCCATTATGGAAACCAGTATAGAGTTTCCTCAAAAAATTAAAAATAGAACTACAATATGATCCAGCAATCCAACTACTGGGTATATATCCAATGAAAATGATATCAGTATGTCAAAGAAATGTCTGCATTTACATGTTCATTGCATCATTATCCATAATAGCCAAGATATGGAACCAACATAAGTGGCCATCAACAGATGAATACGTATAGAAAGTGTGGCATATATACACAATGGAAAACTATTCGGCCTTAAAAAAGAAGGAAATCCTGTCATTTGCAACAATGTGCATGAACCTGGAGGACATTATGCTAAGTAAAACAAGCCAGGCACAGAAAGACAAATACTGCATGATCTCCCATTTGCACAGAATCTAAAACAGTCAAATTCACAGAAGCGAAATGTAGGATGGTGGTTACCGGAAGCTGAGAGTGGAGAGATTTGGGAAATGTTGGTAAAAGGATACAAAATCTCAGTTAGGCAGGAAGAATAAGTTAAAGATCTATTGAACATTACGGTGACTATAGTTAATGACAATATATTGTATACTTGAAAATTGCTAAGACACTAGATTTTAAGACTCTCAGCACAAAATAATAAGGATATAAAGTAATGTGTGTTAATTAGCTTGATTTAACCAGTCCACAATGTACACATGTATCAAAACATCATGTTGTAAAGCATAAATACGTACAAAAATAAACGAAAAATTTTTAAACATACTAAAAGACAGTCAATTAAAATTTTATATCTGTACTTGAATTTAACAAAGCAAAAAACCAAATTCTTAATTGGGAATACAAGTATATTTACACAATATGATAAAATATTCTCTAGTCAATACCTTTGAGTTAACTATTCCACAATGCATACATTTTTTGTGATAGTTTATCATTTTTTGTAAACTTACATTTCAGGCACTGTGCTATTTCACATGCATTGTTTCTTTCAATTCTGACAACCACCCCCAAGAAGTAAATCCTATTATGATCTCCATGTTACCCATGAGGAAACAGCCTTAGAGAGGTTGATTGTATATTAATGTTACCCGTAGAATGGTGGAGAGCTGAGACTCAAACCTGCCTGTGAAGTCAGAACTTCAAAGAAATGCAAACATTTGGTATGATTAAATACTATGTTTTAAGTATTAAAACTTAAATATTTGCAGTTACCTCTTTAGGTCTCTGCTAGCATTTTTCTACTAACTCTGAGTTCCTTCAAATCGATGTCAGTACCCTCTCAGGGACAACTGTGACACCCAGTTCACTGGACCAGCATTGTGTCCACTGTGTGCTGAGCTCTCCTTTCAACCTCTCATCTTCCCAATATGATAAGAAGCTCTAACTACCTGCAGACTAACTTTAAAGAAAATGTTGTCTACTCAGTTAAATTTCTCATACCAGGTAGGATCCAACTTTTTATGTTAAAACCCAGGGAAGAAAACAAGTCAGAAATTATAACTGCTTTCTGGAATAAATGAAACCCTTGATAAATTTTTCTACCCAGAAGAAATTTTATCTGGTTCCAGAACTCTTCTAATTTTTGGCTCTTTGCCCCTTGAGGTTGTTCTTTGTCTGATGAGTGGCTGCTCTTAACCAACCCTCTAGCTCCCTGGAGGTTTTGATAGCGGAATTTTGCTAACATTCACAATGCATATATTTTCAAACTTCATGTTGTACACCATAAATATGTACATATTTTGTCAATTAAAAATAATAAGTACATATTTTATGCTAATTATCGTGTGTTTGCCCTTCCAGATGACTCTTCATCCCTCTACATCCTACTCTAAGCCCCATGACGTGGTTTTGTAACATGTCAACTTGGCTACACTAAAATACACTCCACAGAATTTCTGCTCTGAGCTACAAGGGGGATTCTCTCATAGGAATTAGAAAGAAGAAAAGTAATATCCATTTAATAGCATACACACACTTTCTCCCAATTATTCAATCAAATGCTAATTAGGTACTGCTTTGAAGTTATTTTGCAGTAGTAATATAGTCTTTAATGAGTTTCTGTTGAGTAAATCAAAAGACAGATTTATCTCAGGTGGGCATGGTCTAATCAGATGGAAGCCCTTTTAAAGAAAGCTTAAGTCCTCCCCGAGAGCAGAGGTTCCAACCAACAGAAAGGAAGAAAAACTGTAAATATTTCTATATTCAGGAACCTTCACACTGTTGTTGCTGACTTGTTGACTCACGTGGTTGGCGTAAAGTAGGGGCTCAGTCTGCAGTTACTCGGCCTTTTCCCCTGGACCTTCCTTTAATTTCTTCAGCTCGTGTTTGAGGGTTTGCGCCTTGTTGTGATCTTCCCTTCCTGACCTCGTACGCTATGGACTTTGGACCTTCCAGCCAGCTCCCACAATTGATTAGGTAAGAAAATTCCTCATACTAAGCCCCATAATATATATAGATGAGATGACTGTGTGTGTATGTGTGTGTCTAAAATTTGTTCTGCTTCTCTGGTTGAACTCTAACTGAATGTGCGCCTTGCTTGGGAGGCTAGTTTGTATGGATGGATTCAAAGGGCTTCCTTGTTCTCTGTTTTCTGGCAGAAGATTAGGGGAAAGAAGAGTGTGATTTATTTTGGATTTATCCCTATGTATTTATTTATTTATTTTCTTGCCCTGGCACCTTCCTTGCAGGTTGCCACAGACTGGCTGTGTCCCTTGATCATGACACAGTGCCCCTCAGGTTGCCTTACCTACACACAGCTTTCTCTTCTTCTCAATAGCTTTAGGCCTAGAAGTGGCAACAGAGCCTCACTGCAATGTTATTAGCCCTGAGGCAAGGCATTATGTTTTGTTGTTTCTCTAAATCTTGCCCTCAGATTTGTCAGTAGCCCCTCTAGTAAACATTCCTAGAATTATTCTAATTTTAGTGTGCCATCTATTTCTTGCCAAAGCGCTGAAAATTTATTTTTTAGTTAGAATATTATTAGACAACAAAAATAATAGAAGATACAGTAAGACAATATTTTTAATAAACTTGGTATAGGGAAAAATTTTCAAGGCAACATTTAAAACCCAGAAGACATTATGGGTAAAATGGAAGGTTTGATCACAAGTATTAAAAATATCTCATGACAAAAGACATTAAACTAAGGCAAAACATATAACAAAGTAAAACAATTGCATCATATAAATGAAAAAGGTTACTTTCTATAACACACCAAAAAAATGTCAATAAACCTTTAAAAATAATTTAAAAAATGAGTAAAGGATATAAACAGTTTGTAAAGAAGAAATTAAAACATGTTATAATTAAATGAATATATACCCTATATTACCTGTGACCAAGGAAATGATAAATGAGAATGATCACTTTTCTTCTATTTCATTGGAAAATTTAAATTATGACATGTTTGTTTTATGAGTATAGAACAGTATAGAGATAGATATTATCATATGCTGTTCATGACTATATAAATTGGTGAAACCATTTTGATAGAAATTTGGCAACGTTTGTTAAAAACGGTTGTATCCTTTGATCCAGCATTTTTTTTAAATTATCAAGGAAAACTTCTCTCACAAGTAAGCAGAGATATGTGTAAAATAAAATTCATGGTATCATTGCTTATAATAACAACCTACGTTTCCAAAAACATTAAATTGTTTGGATAAATTGTGATGCATTCATACAATGAAATATAGGTCCAAAGGGAGTCCCCCATCCTGGATTTCTACATATAATAATAATGGTAGCTGCCTAAATCTCAATCTTTTTACATACCCTCAAAAAGAAAACACAGATGAGTAAGAAGAACAAAAGAAATTATTAACTATCCCTTTAAAATAACTAGGTACAACTAGCAAGGATACAATGTCAATAACCCTTGGAAATTTGACAGCAAAAGGTATGACAGACCTGAGAAAGGTGAGTCCTACTGTAGTAGTGAAATGTGAAAGAACAAAGCCCTCCACAAATGCTCAGGAATTTTTCATTTCTGGTACCTCTAGAAGTAGGGGTGAAATTAGAGCTAATAACAAAGGATTTGGCAAAAATATGTCTAAAAATAAGACCCCCCCCCCAGGTCCCCTACCAAACACCAGCCAGGCAAATCAGCCTCTTAAATGAAAGCAAAAGACTGGAAGTTTGCTCTCCAGAGAAGGTGAAACAGAGAAATTCTGCACTGGGGGTTCCCAGGCATACTTGAGGGCAGAGGTATATTATTGAAAATGGAAGGAATAAATAAAAGATTTTCTATAAAAAGAGTGTTGAGACCATCTTTGCAAATCCCTTTTCCCCCACAAAATGCTAGCAAGAAGCTAATAATCCCTAAATAATTGTTTGAAAAACCACCACAGTAATTTGACTAGCACAAAAATATAACATAATAGATTACTGACACTAGGATTAAGCTAAAGAAACTTTATTTTACTTAAATATGAGCAAATAACCAAAGATCATCCTTATTTGCTTTTAAATGTAAGCAAACAATCAAGGATCACCAGTTAGAGGAAAGCCTCTAACATCAACAACGGAGATCAAAATAACAGTAGGAAACAGACACTATAGGAAACAGACACTATTCAGGTAGAAGAAAACCTCAGAAATATTATCATTCATCTCATTAGAGAGATGAGAGAAGGTACTGGTTTCCATGAAATAAGGACATACTGAAAACCAAAAAAGCTTCTAGAGATTCTTTTAAAACACAATAGTGAAAATAGAAATGTCAATAGAAGCATTGAGAATAATGTTTAGGAAGTATCCCAGAAAGTAATTCCACAAGAAAATAGACAATCTTTTTAAAAATTAATGAATTGATGCTATTATAAATGGAATTATTTCATTAATTCCATTTTTAGATTCTTCATTGCTACTGCCTATAAATACAATTGATTTTTTGTATATTTTTGTATTTTGTATCTTCTATCTTGCAACCTTGCTAAACTTGTTTTTTGCTATATTCCTTCAGTTTTTCTATATATAAAAGACCGTGGCATCTGAAAATAGAAGTAAATAAATATTTACTTCTACCTGTCCACTATGAGTGTCTTTCGTTCTTCCCTAGTTGTTGTATTCATGAAAACTTCTAGTACAATACTGAATAGAAGAGCCAAGTGTGGACATTCTTGTCTTGATCTTAGGGTGAAATATTTCAGCTGTCTCCATTAACTGTGATAACTGCGGGTTTATTGTAGATGCCCTTTATTAAACTGAAGAAGTTCTCCTCTGTGGAGTATTGAATGTTTGTAATCATGAAGAGATGTTGAATTCCATAACATGCTTTTCCTGCATCTGTTGAGATGATTATGTGGGGTTTGTTCTTTATTCCATTGGTATGGTGTATCACATTGATTATCAGATGTTAAACCAATCTTGCATTCCTGGAATAAATTCCATTTGGTTATGGTGTATAATCAATTTTGTATATTGCTGGATTCAGTTTGCTCACAGTTTTTTAAAAGTTTTGCATCTATATTCATGAGCTATTACTCTAGTTTTATTGCATTGGGGGTGGATAAACTCACAACCAATGGACGCAGTGAGCATTGTGGGGGGAAGGGCACACCTCAAATCATAGTTTGGATGTGGTAAAGTCATAACATGTAACCAAAATGTTTGCACCCCCATAATATCCTGAAATTTAAAAAAGTATAAGGATAATACTGGCTTTGAAGAAGAGTTGGGAAGTGTTCCCTCTTTTTCTTGAAGAAATTGTACAAAATTAATATTAATAATTTTTTTTAATTTTGGAAGAGTCTGCCAGTAAAGTTGTCTGGTACTGGGCTTTGCTTTGTAGTAAGTTTTTTGATTACTAATTCAATCTCTTTACTTACTTTAGGACTATTCAATAGTATACAAAAATCTTTGCTCCCTACTCCCTCTCTTTATGTTGTTATTAACACAAACATTACATCTTTTTTTTTTTTAAGACAGATTCTTACTCTGTTGCCCAGGCTAGAGTGCCATGGCATCAGCCTAGCTCACAGCAACCTCAAAATCCTGGGCTCAAGCAATCCTCCTACCTCAGCCTCCCGAGTAGCTGGGACTACAGACATGTGCCACCATGCTCGGCTAATTTTTTCTACATATTTTTTTAGTTGGCCAATTAATTTCTTTCTATTTTTAGTAGATATGGGGTCTTGCTCTTGCTGAGGCTGGTTTCGAACTCCCGACCTTGAGCAATCTATCTGCCTCAGCCTCCCAAAGTGCTGGGATTACAGGCATGAGCCACCGCGCCTGGCCCAAACATTACATCTTTATGAATTGTATGCCCAGCAACACAGATTTATAATTATTGCATTAAAAAGTTTTCTTTTAAATCAAATAGAAGAAAAAGAGATCAACAAAATTATATTTATACTACTTTTTAAATTTTTACCCATATAATTACCTTTACTGGTGACCTTTGTTTCTTCATGTGTGTTTGAGTTAATATCTAGTGTCCTTTTATTTCAGCCTGGAGGATTTCCTTTAGTATTTCTTATAGGGCATGTCTGATAGCAATAACTCTTCTCAGTTTTTGTTTATATGAGAATATATTAATTCTTTATATTTTTGTTCCCTTTATGGTTCATAAAATGTTTCAGTGATAATAATTGGAGATGCCTCATTTTTTATTAAGATAAACATAACAAATGTCACTCTCTAAAAGTATATAATTCTGTGGCTTTTAATATGTGCACAAAGTTGTGAAAACATCATCACTGTGTAATTTCAAGACAAATTTATGAATGCAAAAACAAACCCAGTACTCATTAGAACTCATTCCACACTCCCTCAACCTACCCTCACCCCCAGCACTGGCAACCATTAACTGACTATATTTCTCCATGGATTTTTCTATGCTGGATATTTCATATAAATGGGAGCATATCATATGTGGCCTTTTGTGTCTGGCTTCTTTCAGTTAGCATATGTTTTAAAGGTTAAGCTATGTTGTAGGATATATCAGTACTTTATATTTTATTGCCAAGTAATATTCCATTGAATGGATACAACACATTTTGTTTATTCAAACACCAGTTGATAGGCATTTGAATTTTCAAAATGTGATATTGAAATCTATTATTATTGTATTGCTCAGTTTCTCCTTTCAGATCTGTCAATAATTTTTATATACTTAGTTGAGCTAATTTTGGGTGGATATATATTTAGAATTGTTATATATTCTGTTGAGCTGACTTTTATCATTATATAATAACCTTCTTTGTATCTAGAGACAATTTTGAACTTAAAGTCTACATTGTCTTATGTAAGTATAGCCATTCCTGCTTTCATTTGTTTACTATTGGCATGAAATATTTTTTTCCATCCCTTCTCTTTCAGCCTATGTGTGTATTTGAATCTAAAGAAGAAGTTCTTATAGAGAGTATACAGTTAGATCTTGGGTTTGTTTTTTTTTAAAAATCCGCTCAGCCACTCTATGTCTTTTTATTCTGGAGTTTAGTCCATTTACATTTAAAGTAATTATTAATAGGGTAGGACTTACTATTGCCATTTTCTTATTTGTTTTCTGTTTCTCTTGTAGTTCTTTTGTCCCTCCTGTTCTCTCTTACTGTCTTCCTTTTTGTTGGGTTGGACTTTTTGTATTGCTATGTTTCAATACCTTTCTCTTTTTCTTTTATATAGCTTCTGTAAGTATTTTATTTGTGATTACCAAGGGTCTTAGATAAAATATTGTGCAATAATAACACTCTATTTTAAGCTCATAACAAAGCTGATAAAGTAGCAGATACGTAGGATTGAATACATCTAGAAATCTAATTACAACATAAGGGCTATACATAATAATATACTGTACTTGGTATTTTTGCTAAAAGAATAATTTTAGGTGCTCCTTCCACAAAGAAAAAAATGGGAAACTATGTGAGAAGATATATTCATTTTCTTGATTACAATAACCTTTTCACTATCTATATGTATGGTAAAGCATCATGTCTGTCATATACCTTACATATATACAATAAAATCTGTTTAAAATCTTGAAGCAAATGAAAATGGAAACAAAACATGTCAAAACTTATGGGTTTCAGGCTGGGCGTGGTGGCTCAGGCCTGTAATCCTAGCACTCTGGGAGGCCGAGGCAGGTGGATCGCTCAAGGTCAGAAGTTCGAGACCAGCCTGAGCAAGAGCAAGACTCCGTCTCTACTAAATATAGAAAGAAATTAATTGGCCAACTAAAAATATATAGAAAAAATTAGCCAGGCATGGTGGCGCATACCTGTAGTCCCAGCTACTTGGGAGGCTGAGGCAGAAAGATTGCTTGAGCCCAGGAGTCTGAGGTTGCTGTGAGCT
>CAUYRT010056653.1:0-11634 GCA_963574885.1 Lepilemur ruficaudatus
TTTTAGTTGGCCGATTAATTTGTTTCTATTTTTAGTAGAGACGGGGTCTCGCTCTTGCTCAGGCTGGTTTCGAACTCCTGACCTTGAGTGATCCACCCGCCTCGGCCTCCCAGAGTGCTAGGATTACAGGCGTGAGCCACCACGCCCGGCCAAGGAGTGTATTCATTCTTCATCTTCTGTATCAATTCTCTGTCACTATGAATTCCAAGAGTTCTGGGACCTTCGTGGTTTTAAGCGCTGCTTACAACACAATCGTGGAGGCGCAGAATGGAGTCAGAAGTGTTCCGTGCGCTAAGCGCATCATCCCTCTGCTCCCGGTTTTGGTGCCCTTTGTCAGACCACAGCATGACTCTGGTTGAGCAGCACCTTACACATAAACATAAGCAAAGTATCCCAGGAGGGTTCCAAAGCCCTCCTTCAGAGTATTTGTCTTGATATCTGTCACAGAAGAAAGGTTCTCTGGGGTGGACTTTAAGTGTGATTCTCTCTAATGTGTAAGGACGGACTCAATGACTCGCCAAGGTCTTTTTCTAGCCTAATTCTCTTACCACAGTCTTAAAGATAAGCCTGTGATCAAGCCCAAGGGAAGGTGGCTTGTAAATATAGGTCTCCAAGGCACAAGTCTGTGACGCTGAAAATGCAAAGTATCCTGGTGCACGATTCCTGTATGGTTTTCAAATTACACCTTGGGAAGCCCGTCCCCCCAACCCCCCACCCCGTTGCACTAAGCAGGACCAGGGAGACAACACACGACAGTAAGAGGACAAAAGCCACCGGCATGGACATACTCTTCATGCACGCACCCACTGTCCTCCTGCACTCGTAGCAGGGCAGGGCTATGAGCAACTAGTAAAATGCTATTTTGCCAGGAAGGCTGCTATTCCCTGACCATGAGACGACAGAAGAGTCCAGCCCAGACAAAACATTGAGTGCTTTGTGGCTCCTCTTCTGGTATCCTTCCCCAAACCCCAGAATCCTTCTGGAACTGTCTGTCAGCTCCTTCTTATAACTGCGCCCTGTCATGTTTCCTTGTGGGTGAGAGGTGAACATGCCAGATCACTTCTCTCACTTCCTGGGATCCCACATCCTTTCTCGAGTGTGACTCAATCAATCTCCAAGTCACACTGTTGCAGGGGATCAAAATATGCCACCCCATACACAATATGCCACTTCTGCATAAGGACTATTTTGAGCTGGAGGCAAACGAGAATCAATAAATGCAGAAAGCAGCCTCTTCTCAGAGTTGCCCTCATCTGACCCAAAGCAGAAACTCTTGAGAAATAAAGGCTTCCATAAACCCCCTCTCCCAGGGAGGCTTTCTGGCTGTCGGCACCAAGATAGACCTGTGAAACATTGCTGAGACAGTCCTTACCTTTCATGAGTTTCCCCATATATTTACATTCCCACTGTATGGGTTTTAGGGGCCAGACTTAGGCCCCTAAAAGCCTAAAAACCTACTTCTTTGTCTTTTCCCCTCTCTACAGACTTACTGTTCTTTGTTAAGGTTCTTTGTGAGCCCAAGTTCTAACCACTCTTTGAGTTACTCAGCACCGAGTTTTTCTCCTGCGTGTATGCACGCTGCACGTGTTAATAAACTATTTTTCTCCCGTTAATCTGTCTTTTGCCAGTTTAATTTCCAGGGCCCCAGGCAGGACATTTTTTCCTCGCCTGCAACGTGCAGGCTTTTTGGCCCACGCGCAGCCATAAGTTAGGCAGACTATGGTCCAGGCCGGTGCTGTGAGGTGTAAGGGCAAAGGACTTACAGGGAAGACTTCTCCAGGCAAACTAAGTTCACCAAACCCCAGTTTGTCTGGGGTCAAAAATATCAAGGCAGACAATGAGCTAGAGCCGCAGCTTACCTACTGAGGATCAGCCATCTCCCCGCTGCAGGGCAGCTACCCAGATGAGGATGTGAGATCCCCGAGTTGCTCCGTAAAGGAACTTCCCACCACTAAACTCCTGATGAAACTGCCTATTAATAGATCAGTAGTAGGTAATTCTGTCCTCGGACTCGTCTGCTCCACTTCCTCACCCTTCTCCCCCATCCCTGAGAGGACACGTCTAGAACACGTTTATTTTTCCAACGTCCCTCCCACAGTCCCAACGCCCACCCCACCCCTGAGTTTGGTTGAGATTTGACTTCAGGCTGTCATTAGGGTTTTCCCTCTCGGTTTGTCTATTTTGTTGCAATAGTCATTACTTAACATACGGTATAAATTCCTGGTAAAAATAATCTCATCTCTTTATACATATGCATCACAAGCTTCATTGCTCACTACTGTTTCCTGTCCTCTTCTCCTCCAGTGTCTTGAGTTCTCTATGGGAATTGACATTTTACCAACAGTTTTCCTCAGCTAAATTTCACAGGTAATAACAAACTCTAGGCCGTCATGCCCTTAATAAGTTACATGAGTATAAATTCCAAGGTCTTCATGAGTCAAACTTGCAAAAAAAAAAAAAAATGGTTATTGGGCTTGACGTAGGATGTCTGATCACAACCTTTTTGTCCTAATAATCTACAGATACTGTTCTATCATCTTCTTCTGCCTTCTAGCATTGCTGATGAGGAGTCTGATGCCAGTCTCATTCTTTTAAATCTGCCTGTCCGGATGTGTAAAATTTTCTCTTTATCCATAAAATTCTAGAATTTCCCCAGGAAATGTCTACATATAGTCTGAAATATTCATTAGCTGTGCCTGACTTTTCAACTGAGGGAACTTGTCTTCTACTTTTATTTAACTATTACTCCTCTCCTATCTGCTTTTTTCTCTCCTCCAGGTACCCTTGTTATTCTTCAGTCTCTTGAATCTGTTCTCCAAGTTTCTTATCTTTTCCCGCTACATGTCTGTGCCCTGCAGGGTAAGGGATTCGTTTGTTCCCCTTGACTTTCAGAATAGTCATTATGTTCTCAGTGGTGATCGCTTTCTTACTACCTGTGAAAAAAATTTTATAATGTGGAAACAATGCTTTTCGTTCCATTCTTTTATTTCTTTGCATAATAATCATCCTTCCTATTGCATTTTGTTAAAAAAAAATGTCCTCTTCCATCTCTGTATTCAGTTCTATTTCAAGAGGAGCCTTATTTCTAGTTTAGAGTTTATGCTCATAACTTCATGTTTCTAAGGTGACCCTAGCGAGCTGTGATGCTTCTCTGCCTGCTCACAGCTGCGAGATCCCGCAGCACCTGCACAGGGCTGGCTACTCGTGCCGGGTAGTGAAACGGCAGATGGGGGAGGACGACTTCTCAGCGGTGGCGTTGAAGGAGTTAGGGGAGGTACTTGAAGCGAACTAGATACAAATACGAATAATTTCCTCATCACAAGGAGTCATTCAAACCTCCCATTCAGTCCTCTTTGAATCTCTTGAGGTCAACAGGATCAAACAGCTCCTCCACCCCAAGGCTTGAGGATGGTAACACACTAGCCTCTCAATTCCACCAGTGATGGAGGGAGGAAGAGAGGGAAAGAGGAAAGAAAGAAAAGAAGGAAAAGAAGGAATAAAGAAAGGAAAGAAAGAAAAAAGGAAGGAAAAGAAAGAAAAGAAGAGAAAAGAAAAGAAAAGGAGGACAGAAGGCGAGAAAAAGAAAGAAGGAAGGAAAGAATGAATGAACTGAGCCCAGCACTGTCTCCCATCTCCGGATATCCTAGATAAAATCCTGGCCTGAGGCACACCGCCAGAGCAGTACTCCAGTACCAAATGCCCTGCCAGAGCCCTTCCACCCCTCCATTAAGAGGTGAAGTTTATTTCTGTTTCCCTGAAACAGGGAGGGTCTTTGTGGCTGCCTCATCGCATAAAACACGGCAGTAATGACATCCAGGCTAGGTCACAGGGATGTTCAGTGCTGGAACCCAGCTACTGTGCTGTGAGGAGGCCCAGGCCACACGGAGCGGCCACCAGCTCCAGCTGAGGCCCCGGTGGCTGCCAGCACAGGTGGGCGGACAGGTGAGTGAGCAAGCCTACAGGCGATGCTAGCTCAGCATTTGAACCCTCACAGCCCATGCTGAGTGCAACAAAAATGAGCTGTTCCCTCTGAGCCCTGCCCAAATAGCAGATTCATGAGGAAAATAAATGTCACAGTTATTTTAAACTACTAGTTTTGGGGTGGGGTTTGTTACAGCACATTAGATAACCAGGATAGCCACCATTTTATTTGTTCACTGTGCCACTCCACAGAAGAAATCAGGGTCATGTCCTCAGGCCAACGTCTCCCTAGAATCCTCCAGGATTTACACTTTGATGCAGAATTTCCATATTTCTCAAGGATTCAGTGTTGTCTCCAGATCTCTCCTTGGTTTTAAGAATGGCTCTGAGGTTCTAGAACCATCCACTTCTTTGGTACCAAAATGTCAGTGAGAGGTAAAATGGGAGAAAACTGGCATAATAATTGTATTTTATAAAAATATGATTAGCAAAAGAAGACGTGCTAAATGTTATGTCAGTTCTCAGGTTGAGACTCAAATATCTTGAGTTGTCTCAGTGAATGACAATAGATTTTACAAATTTTAGGGGAAAACATTCTTAAGCGAATTCCACTTAACTAGGTCAAGGAATTTTAGAAATGTGGTATAAAGAGATTAGCAATAGAAGCCCCTGTTTTTCCCTAGGCTGTTTCCAAGTGGTCCCTTCTCCAGTGAAGCAGCATAGCTTCTCCAGGTCTCAGTTCCCTCGCTGGTTAAGTGGTGCCATGACCTTTATTTTATTATTATTATTATTATTATTATTAGAGAAAGGGTCTCACTCTGTCACCCAGCCTAGAGAACAGTGGTACAATCATAGCTTACTGCAGCCTCAAACTCCTGGACTCAAGCAATCCTCCTGCCTCAGCCTTCCAAGCAGTTAAGACTACAGGCGTGGTACCACCCTGCCTGGCTAATTTTTAATTTTTTTTTTTTTTTGTAGAGACAGGGTCTTGCTATGTTGCCCAGGCTAGTCTCAAACTCCTGGCCTCAAGGGGGTCCTCCTGCCTCGGCCTCCCAGAGCGCTAGGATTACAGGTGTGAGCCACTGCACCTGACCTACAATGACCTTTAAAAGGATTCTGGCAGCTCGGCCATCCCCAAGAAGTTTGACATTCATATTTGATAGCAAGAACACACGGTGCTCACAACCGCATCATGTCACAGATGGAACCACTGAGGACCTGACTAGGACCCTGGGGAAAGGAAGCAGCGGAATTCCTCCACTGGAATAATATGCCACCGTGAAACTCTGCTTGTGGACGACAGAACCAGATGTTTTCCATGACGTTGCGCCCTGTGCTCTGAGGAGGGATTCTTCACGCCACTCCTGTGTTACCACCCGCAGGAGGAAGAGACGTGGGGATGGCTGCAGCCGCTCGATTGACTCAATGACTGAGAAGTCTGAATAGAGCGGGCCTCAGTGGCCCTAAGGACATCACCGGAGGTGGTCTTGCTCCCCCCCACCTCTCAGGTCTGCTTTCCTTAATACACTGACTGCCACACAAAAAACCAGAAACTTTTCCTTGAGGCCACAGTGTTTTATTATGAAAATACAATAAAAATTTTCAATGTAATTGAAAGGTAAACATAAATAGAAAAACAAAATTTACTGACCTCATTTAATCCACGTTTTTAGAATTGTCAATATTAATTGTAACAATAAGAACATCAGCCAGTAAGATTTTATACATGCTTCAGGCGGCCCTGGGGTCAAAGCTAGAGTGAGTCACATACAACTCTCACGGCAGTTAACGTGCTATGGTGGGCTCCATTCTTTGGCCGACCCTCCCCTCCTAGATCTACAACGGCAGCCAGCAGCTCCAGGCGGAGAGCCTGTCTGCTCAGGAATCCCAGCAGAAGGAGATTCTCTTCCCAACAGACCCAGCCTAAGTCCCAGACTGGAATCTCTCTGACGGGAGTAGGCAGAATAATGCTCCCATCCACAAAAGTCCACGTCCTAATCCCTAGAACCTGTGGTATGGTGTACCTTATAGGGCAAAAGAGACTTCACAGATGCCCAGGTGCACCTTGAGGTAGGGAGAGCATCCTGGGTTATCCAGGTGGGCCCACTGTTATCAGAGGTGTTACCAAACCAAACCGGGGTCTGCTTGTCCATCGCAGTAAAGCCAGACACTGAAGTCTAGAGCTGCAGCTGGAGGAAAGGCTCTATTGCAGGGCCCCAAGCAAGGAGTACAGGCAGCGCACACCTAAGACCGGAACTCCCCAATGGCTTACAAGCAGGGGTACATGTCAGGCAGGCAAAATTGCAAATCAATACATGGAGACTACACACTGGCCAGATCCAGAAAGGTGGGATATCCTGAAAGGGGGGGGGAGTGCACAGGTGGATGCAAAGATTCTTAGAATAGAGGGGAGGAATGTTAACATGGGTGTGACAGGCCCCTCAAGAGAAATTTAGAACAAAAAATGGCGGCAGAGTCCAATTCCTCAATTCCCCCTTATCTGCATTTTCCATCCCCTGGGGGTTTCTGAAAAACAACTCAAGAAAGTATGTGAAGATGCCACCTTTTAGTTTCCACAGGGAGCCACATTACCTCTAGACCCCGGCTCACCTGGAGGCCTTGGTTCTCACCGGGTTGCCACCCACTTTTCAAGGCTAGCCAGGTGCCTGGAACCCCGACCCCCTCTTCCCCAGGAGCTAAGATTTTCCTTTATTTCCATGCTGGAGGGTCCAGTAGGCCCCTAAGCGTAGTCCCTGCAATCAGAGTGCAACAAAGAGGTTGGCTTGTAAAATACGTGTATTCTGTCTCTCACTAAAACCGGGCTTCCCTGCTCCAGGCCAGGCTGGGCAGGCCAGGGGAGTGCTTTCTTTGTTCTTTGCAGTGCAGGAAATAGGTAGGCCCGGGAGGCAGTCCTGGGAGATCCTGGGCAGCTCCCCAGACCAGCGAGGGGGTCCCAGCAGATTCTGGAGATGAAAGGATCAGAACCATCAACAACAGTAGGTGACAACACCACCCCAAACCTGAGAACCCTCCACTTTAAAAGCTCAGTATTTTTGCTTATGGGGGAGGAAAAATTGGATTTTGGGACGACAGCCTGCCTTTTTCCTCCCTTTGCCAGCAAAGAAATAAACCTCTTTCCTTCTCTTCAACTATCTGTCCTTGTTCTTCTGATTCAGCCTCATGGACAAGCGCTGAGCTTTTGCTAACAAGAGGGAGCTGTGACGACAGAGGAAGGGCAGAGTGACGTGACGTGTGGAGGACCGACTACTGCTGCCTCTGAGGATGAGGGAAGGGGCAGTGAGGCGAGGAACGTGGGTGGCTGTAGACGCCTGAAAAGTCAAGGAAACCAACTCGCCCCTAGAGCCTCCGGAAGGGAAGACCACCCTCCCGGCATCTTGATTTTAGCTCCATGAGACCCATGTCATACTTCTAACCTTCCAGAACTGTAAGATAATAAGTCTGTGTTGTTTTAAAGTCACCAACTTTGGGGGACTTTTTTACAGCAGCAATAGAAAAATAATACAACAACTGATCAGTCCAATTTGGTTCACCTGCTCTGCATGAACCAATGATTTTGGCTACACCCAAATCACACGCCACCCCCGAGTCTGAGCTCAATCCCATTCACACCACATGGACTGACAGTGGGGAAGGGGTGGCTCCCTGGAGAACATCAACAGAGGAATGGGAGACAGAAATAAACAGGCAAAAAGAGAAAAAGAAAAAGTTGCCCAGTCTGTCTGAGGACAAACCAGAGTGTTAGGCAGACAGCGAGGGATTCGGGGTCTCCTAGGGATGACAGTGGGTGCTGCTGCGATTCATCCTCTGCCCTGCATGGGCTCTCAGAGAGGCTCATGGGAGATTTGCATGCGCAGTAAGACTCAGGTCATGCAACTCCCAACTGTCCAAAGTGGCTCCATGGTGACATATGAGCCACTAGGGAGGTCCCAATCCAGGCATTGTAAGAGAAGACACAGACCATAACCATGTTCCTTGTTTGTGCCCTTCCTTTGGCTCTCCCTTTGCTGCGGGGGTGGGTCCGGTCATCATCTGTGGCGCTTGTATCATGCTCTGTAAACCTTATGTTGCTCTGGTTCTATAATGCTATCTTTCTCTCCTCAATAAATCTTGTTTTTGTGCGTGCCTAGCTGGTGCGTCTGGTCATTCTTTGGCCGTGAGCGTGCCAAGAACCAACATTTCAGACTGAAACCTGACATGAGTGCCAGAAGAAACCCTGGATGCATCTCTAGAATACTGAAAGTGTCAGAAAGAACACTTAGGCTACAGGCAACATTTCAACTTTGCTTTCCCCTGAAGGTTGCAGCTTTTGAACAAAGAAGAAATGCAAATGGAACGGCAGGGTCCACAGATGGATGGTGTTAAATCACAAGCCTGGATTTCTGGACAGTCTTATGACAAGAGACAAGAGTGTATCCTGCAAATGCTAGAGGGAAGACCTTTGTCAGGGGCCTTGTTAACCTGCTCTGGAATTCTTTAAAGGGTAAATAAACTGCAGGGGGAAAGGGGGAAGAACCATATAAAACTTTGCAACTGGATAATGTAGATATATTAATATTAATTAATGTATCATATTAACTGTATTTTCTTACTTTCTGTATTCTTGATGCTGTAGCATTTGGGGTCTTGTGGGCACGGGAACAGCCCCTTCCGGGATTAATTTATTATTAGAGATAACAAATAACTCACCTGCCAGCATGCCTTTGGTATGCAAACCAACTACTTCGGAGTCCTACCCTCCAGGAGTCTCCCTTTAACAGACTTTAGTCCACGATGCTGTTCCACTGCCCGAAATGTCCACAGGACCAGGTACCAGACAACTGGGGACCACCCCTACAGCCCAGAACCTGCTGACATCATCCAAAATACCCAATCTTTCCAATCTTCGATGTGTGCCGCTTGCTCACCTGCTCTGCCCACTCCAACACAGGCTACCGCCCGCAACCCTCTCTCTGCCTGCTCATCTCATCACTTCCCCGTGTGGCCCTGAGGGGTGTGTTGTGCCCCATTTCTAGCAGACTACGATGTCACAAAACACTTCTTCCAATCATTTCTGTATCTGTGTGTCTTATACCTGCTCAAACCAAGTCCTGGGCACATTTGTAGAACAGTGAAAGATGGCATATGACTCAACAAGAACAACAGTGGGACATCCCAAGAAGTATGAAGATAGAACAACAGAAGAGTCCAGGAACTATCTTTAGGCCCTGGTGCCAATCCAACATAGGGGCAGTAAAGCAACCTCAAAATTTTAAATAATGATGGAAACACAGCCTTTCAGCTCTGACCAGACCTGATGGAGTGATGGGCTCATGCCAGGAAGAGAGGGCAGACCTACTCTAGGACTGAAGAAGGTTCCTGCAAGAGTCCACCAGGGCTACCATAACAAAGTGCCACGAGCTGGGTGGCTCACACAGCAGAAATTTACTGCTGCACAGTTTTGGACTCTGAAATCAAAGTGTTAGCAAGTTTGGTTCCTTCTGAGGGCTGGGAAGGAGAATGTGTCCAGCCTGGCTCCTCGCACATGGTGGCCTCAGGTGTCCTTGGCTTGTAGATGGCCTTCTCCCTGTGCCATCACATCATCTTTCCTCAAGACACGCCTGTCTCTGCGTCCAAATGTCCCACTTTTACAAGGATCCATGGTCACACCACATCAGGGCCCACCCTAATGACTTCATCTTAACAGGATCACCTGCACAGACCCTATTTCCAAATAAGCCCACAGTAACAGACGCTGTGGGCCACACATCAATCCATAACTGCTCCCTATCTCTCAGCGTTCTTTTTCTTTAGTTCATCCCAGTTTGCCCATTTTTTTTGCTACTTGCCCCTTTTTGTTGCTACTTCCAAAGTAAAACCTGAAATGCCAAGATAAGGCCATGGACTTAAACTTTGCGAGAAGATTCCATGACAGCATTTTTATACAAACCGATACTAAAGATACAAAAAGAATCCTTGCACACCTGCGGGACTCAAGCCAACGTAGTCACAAGCCCGGCCAGCAATCAGCAGACTTTCCTAGTCTTCTCTCCTGGGTACTCCAGGTGACAGCGAGGGGGCCGTGGCTGGGGTATTTCAGAGTCCCCCAGCTAATAAAGGATGGGGCAGGGAAAGGACGGGAATGAGAGATGGCTGCTGTACACACACTTCCCATATTTGGCTGACCTGGGTGTTTTAGTATAGCAGACTTGGTCAGAATGCTCCATTCTGCACCCACACGCTGTGGACTAACACATAGCCAAAGGCCTACCACAGGTTTGGCATAAGACTTAGTCGTGTTCTTCCTTCCAAGCGCGAGTAAATGCTGGCATCTCAAGATACAACTGTGCGGGAACCTCCTGGGTCCCTTGTACAAGGAATATCAGTGGTAGAAGTGATAGAAGTTCAAGCAGGATTACTGGTAGCCAATCCCCAAGCCACTAATAGTGGCTGACTTGGTCTTGTCTATTAGTGACCTTAGTCCCCAAAAGCAGACTTCGCCCCAAGTCAGACAGAATCTCTAGCAACATCTGGGGATAGTTGCTGAATAAATCTATAAGTCCCCTTTGGAATGGGGCAGAATATACGTAAATAACATGAACAACCAAAGCAATAAAGTTTGTCGGTGGTTAGGGTATCCTGTTGTAGGAAACATGGTCACGAGTCATTTTCTAGAAAAGTCAGCTAGCTCCAAACCATTCTACCATTATAGAATAACTTACCAGGACCTTGGCACTAGGAAGATGTCTTTTTCTCCATAAGATTATATACCCATGTTAACAGAAAACAAGCACTCAAAGAGCAGACACTTCATGGCCCGTGTCTGTGACCATCTATGCAAAGGGGCAAGGGAGAGAATCTACCGTATTCTCTGGGCCATGGCCAGTCCCACCACTGCCCGGTCCCTATGGAGCCCAGATTTTGGCTAAGACACACAGAGCCATGAGCACGTGTTGGAAGGAAAACCATGAGGTGGGCTTTCACTCCAAGGCGTATTTCTGGCTTTCTGACAAAATATTACTTTCTAATTTAAATATTCAAAATTAATATTTAATCTGTCTTGACTTGTAGGTTCTCCATATCTTCTTCAGTCAGTCAGCAGTTAATGAACCCAAGTGATCTAGTGAGGGTCTAACCTAAATAGACCCTGTTTATTCTTTTACATGGCAGAACCTAGTAACAATAAATGTTCCTCTTCTGATGGGGTTGGATTCACATTCAATGAAGCTCCTGAGTCCCATGTGAAGTGACTTTTGGTATTTCAAGGTAGTTCATTCCTTGCCCCCTCAAAAGTACCACAATTAAACATTCCATCCTTTGATGGCCTAATACTTTATTCTCTATTAGATCTTGCTGTGGTTTGAAAGTGTCCAGCGAATTCCATGTTTTGGAAATGTAATTCCTACATTCATATATTGATTGGAGGAAGGGCCTTTGGGAGGCAACCAGGACTAGGTAGGTCATCAGGGTGGAGCCCTCATGATGGGACTGGTGGCTTTATAAGAAGAGGAACAGAGACCTGAGCTGACACACACAAGAGGGCTCTTGCCCTCTTGCAATGTGACACCCTCCGTAATGTTATGACACAGCAAGCTGGCCCTCACCAGGTGCTGGTGTCATGTTCTTGGACTTCCCAGCCTTCAGAACTGTGGGCTAAATAAACCTCTATTTTTTATAATTTGGCCAGTCTTTGGTATTCAGTTATAGTAACAAAAA
>CAUYRT010056655.1:0-10974 GCA_963574885.1 Lepilemur ruficaudatus
TGTTTTTTTTTTTTTTGAGACAGAGTCTCACTCTGTCGCCCGGGCTAGAGTGCCGTGGTGTCAGCCTAGCTCACAGCAGCCTCAAACTCCTGGGCTCAAGCGATCCTCCTGCCTCAGCCTCCCGAGTAGCTGGGACTACAGACATGCACCACCATGCCCGGCTAATTTTTTCTATGTATTTTTAGTTGGCCAATTAATTTCTTTCTATTTATAGTAGAGACGGGGTCTCGCTCTTGCTCAGGCTGGTCTCGAACTCCTGACCTTGAGCGATCCTCCCGCCTCGGCCTCCCAGAGTGCTAGGATTACAGGCATGAGCCACTGCGCCCGGCCCTATGTGACGTTTTGAAAGCCCCGTTTTTCCCCGACACTTAGCAGTATTTTGTGAACATCATTCTGCGCCATTAAATATCCTTCCACAGTATCATTGCTGTGTGTAAATGTCCCACGTGTGCTAACAAACCCCCTCTATTGTTTTGGTTTGTTTCTGCCTTTAACTGTTAGGAATAACACTACAGTCGCATCTTGGTGGCTACATTGTTGCACAAACCTTGGTTATGAAGAAACTCAAGTCACTAGGGGGATGGACTGCTGCACAGATGGGGCGGATGCGGGAGTGACGGTTTCATAGGCGGTTTCCGTCCCAGCCCCGCCCTGCGGCTGACTGGCTCTGTGCACCAGACTCCCTTGCAGTCCTCCTTTCTGTCATCTTTGAAATGAGTGACCAACTTGAGTTAGACCAAGCGTAGCAGGAGGTTTAGCATCTTAGCTGCAAACTGACCAGTTGGCGGTGTCTACCGGGAACTGTATGAGCTCTACTGTGCAGAGCTCAATTAGTGATGTCTGCCCTGGGTGGATTGGAGAAACATGGTCAGTGCTGTCATTTATCGTCTTTGCGCTAAATTTCCCTGATTCTTCTCCCTGAATCAGAACTTCTGAGGATGGAGCCCAGGGATTTATATTTTTAGCAAGCTATGACGGAGGACCTGTGTGCCCTCCGTCCCCAGCCACTGTACCCTTACCGCACCATGGTGGACTACCTGAGGCTGACTACCTGATTTTGCTGCCAGTAGCTGGGTCCCATCCACAGACTGGAATTTGGGAACCAGGAGAATAATCTTTTTTTTTTTTTTTTTTGGAGACAGGGTCTCACTCTGTCACCCAGGCTAGAGTGCCGTGGCGTCAGCCTTGCTCACAGCAACCTCAAACTCCTGAGCTCAAGTGATCCTTCTGCCTCAGCCTCCCGAGTAGCTGGGACTACAGGCATGCGCCACCATGCCCAGCTAATATTTTTTTGTATTTTTAGTAGAGATGGGGTCTCGCTCTTGCTCAGGCTGGTCTCAAACTCGTGACCTCAAGCCATCCTCCTGCCTTGGCCTCCCAGAGTGCTAGGATTACAGTTGTGAGCCACCACACCTGGCCAGAATAAATGTTTTTAAGGGGCTTTCTTGTTCTGGGTTCTATGATGCTGGAAGAGGGTGGAAGGGTAAGTTGAGGCAGAATTAGGCAGAGCCTCCAGTGCTGAGACCAGGGGTTGGGGTTGATTCTCAGCATCCGTCCAGTTCCTGTGGATCCTCAGCGCAGCTGGAGAGCGGGCTGGGAGAGAACGCGCTCTTGGGAGGAGAGGGTGAGGCGTGCTGAGTCAGCCTGTCGGATCCCCCACCCTGGGAAGGGGCCCCCACCCCGACCACTGTGCCTCTCGCAGAACCGCCACGAGATGCTGGCCGTGGAGCCCATCAACGAGCTCCTGCGGGACAAGTGGCGCAAGTTCGGGGCCGTGTCCTTCTACATCAACGTCGTCTCCTACCTGTGCGCCATGGTCATCTTCACCCTCACCGCCTACTACCAGCCGCTGGAGGGCACCGTGAGCGCCTGGGGCCGGGCAGGGGCTGGGGCGGGCGCTGGGCTGGACCGCCCAGGCCTGGGGTGCCACCGTGTCCTCCTGGGTCCCCTGTGGAAGGGACTGGAGAAGGTTTGGGAACGGGTTGGGGAGGTGACCCCAACACCCAGGGGTGGCTCGGAGCAGGAGGAAGAGAGTGAAGGAGGAAATGCCCCAGGATCCAGGTAGTCGGGGCGTGGGGGAACATCTGGATCTGGGGCCAGATGTTGGAGGGGCTGGGTGAGGACCCGTGTGCCCTCCGTCCCCAGCCGCCGTACCCGTACCGCACCACAGTGGACTACCTGAGGCTGGCTGGCGAGATCATCACGCTCCTCACGGGGGTCCTTTTCTTCTTCACCAACGTGAGTGCCCGGCCCCCGCGCTCCCACCCTGCCTGCCCTGCTCCCTCCCCCGCCCGCCCTCCTCCCCTCCTTCCTCCTTTCATTTCCTCCCTTCTTCCATTGCCTCCTCCAGCCCTGCACTCTCCATCCCTGCTTTTGCCTCCCTTCCCAGCAGAAGAGTCTCTGTGCCAGACTCTGCACTTCCTCTGTCTCCTCCCTCCTCCCCCCTACCCTCCTGCGGGCCCCACCCCTTCCACCAGCCTCCTCCCCTCTTCCAGATCAAAGACTTGTTCATGAAGAAGTGCCCCGGGGTGAACTCTCTCTTCATCGATGGCTCCTTCCAGCTGCTCTAGTGAGTAGAGGCCCCTGGGCCAGCAGCTCCTGGGTAAGGAAGGCAGGGTTGGGCTGGTAGGTCATCCAGATTTGGGGGAGAGGTCACTTTAGGGGGCAGCTGGCCAAACCCAAAGTCAGGACAAAGCCAAGGTCAAGCAGCGGGGTCTTCTGGGTTAAAGAAATATTCTGGTTGCTAGAGAGTTACCATGTACGCCAGGGATAGAAGTAATTTTAACCTCTTCTTCTGGGGATTGATTGCTAATGTCTGCCCGGAATGCCATGTGAAGAATTTGGAGGCTGTGTCTGTTCAGTGGGAAAGAGTGCTGTGATTGATTGATGATGTCTGCCTTGGGCACAGGCAGAGGCAGTGTATATGTATGCTACATCGTTTCCATTTCCTTTAGAGTTGCAGAACAGCGGAATTCACTTAGCCACAAAATCTTTGCTCACTGCACAACACTAAATATTTTTCTGGCAATTCCAAAGGGCATCACTTTGGGGTCTCGCAGGGCCTCAGGGCCATTATACACACATTAATTGCCAGCTAATGAAACATTCTGGTTAACAGAATGCCAGGGAACCCCACTAATCCACTTTGTTTCTTTTCTGGGGATCCAGAAGACATTGGGATGCCCTGTTACCCTGGAGGGCTTGGGGCGTGCCTCCCCCTCCAGGGCCTCACTGTCCCCTCTCCCCTCTGGCCTCTCTTGCGGTCCCTGCTGCCCTGTAGCTTCATCTACTCCGTGCTGGTGATCGTCTCTGCGGCCCTCTACCTGGCGGGGATCGAGGCCTACCTGGCCGTGATGGTCTTTGCCCTGGTCCTGGGCTGGATGAACGCCCTGTACTTCACCCGCGGGCTGAAGCTGACGGGGACCTACAGCATCATGATCCAGAAGGTGTGGGCCGGGGGACCCTCTGGACTTGCGTGTCTCTGGAGGGAACCACGCACGCCACGTGTACACCTTCCGTGCCTGTAGGCCTTAGGACGCGGGGCTGTGTGAGGCGGGGGGGCTGGACATCAGGGAGGGACCGTGGTGGAACCGGATAAAAGTTTGGGGTGGGGGAGCCGGGAAGGCGGGAAACCACGTGTCTGTCACCTCTTTGCCTCCGTAACCCCATTGGCGTCTTCAGATCCTCTTCAAAGACCTCTTCCGCTTCCTGCTCGTCTACCTGCTCTTCATGATCGGCTACGCTTCGGGTGAGCTCTGGGTGCCCGGGGGCCTGGCAGGGCGGGGTGCAGGGACCAGAACAGTAGCCATCACGCATCGAGGACCACAGGCTGCATTGTTGAGTTCCCACTGTGTGCCAGGCACTGGGCTATGCACTTTCCGTCCCTGCCCCATGTAACCCTCCTACAAGATTGTGAGCCAACTGCCTCTATTGTCCCCTTTCATAGATAAGGAAACTGAGTCTTAGAAAGGTTAATTAACTTGCCCAAGTTCAAAAGCTAGCAAATGGTAAAACTGGCATATTTAGCTATTGTTGCAAAAGAAGCCACCCAAAACTCAGTGGCTTAAAACACTAAGGGTTTATTATTTGCTCCTGAGTCTCCAGGTCAGCAAGGTGGTTGTGCTTGGCCTGGTCAGGGTGGAGCGATCGCGGTGGGCTCCCGTGTCTGTGGTCAGCGGGCGGGCTGGCTGGGCTCTCTTCCGTGCGGTCACTCATCCTCCAGCCCGCTAGCTGGGGCTTGTTCGCAGGGTGGTCTTAGGGTTCCAAGAACGTGAGTGGCATGACATCCCGGCGTCCCCACTGCCTCACTCTGTGGCTAAAGCAACTGACGAAGCCCTAATTCAGAGGATGGAGGCATAGACTCTACTCTTTGATGGGAAAAGCCTCAAAGCCGCATCGAAGGGGTGTGGACACATGGGAGGATGAGACTTGATAATTAATTCACCAGCCCAATTCTTAAAGCCCAATATTGGCTCCCTCCATGCTTTCTCCATGATGTCATGATGTGTTCAGGGACCTCAGTGGCACCTAGGCCATGGGGGAAGGACTGGGGCTGGGGAAACTGACCAAGCCATTGGGTTGGTCCCCAAGGGGTGGGTGATCCGACATCAAAGCGCAGCATCCAAAGGGGAGTGGCCAACTCATGTTGGACCAGGTCACATTGACATCTGAGCAGGTTCGTCTGGGGACCAGCCTGGCGGTAGGAATCTGGTGGTGGTGATGTTTTCACCCATGTTGGTGGCCGTGGCCAAGTCCCTGTGTGGATTATTTTGGGGAAGCAGAACTGTGGCCTTCGCTGGGGAGATAGGGACAGGTGACAGCTTTTCCCTCCCAGGAATAGGGCTGGAGAAAGTAAACAGAGTGTGTCAAGCATTCAACCACAGTTTGGGATTCAGGTCAGGAGCCCAACCCTCCTGCAGTCCTAATTATAGAAGGATCCCGGCTCCGAGGCTCACAGAACTTAAGCAGGGCACACATGCTGCTGTTCCTCACTTTGGTGCCCATGGCAGACATTGCTAATGGATCACAGAGCTATTCTGCTGACGAGTCCAGACAGAGTCTCAGAATCCTTCTCAACACAGTGTTTTGGCAGCCACTGCACAGTTGAGTAGCATTAGCACGTGAGCTGAAACCTGCTTACTCTAATCGCCAGGTAAAGGCACTTCGACATTCCGCACCCCGCGGACTGAAGCGGGGTGCGGACTCCTCGCGCTCCCTACCCTGCCTGGCTTAGGGACAGGTTGTTGCTGCAGAACCAGGTTGAGCAGAAGTCCGAAGCTTCGTGCGGGCTTTGTAAGAAAGGACAAGCAAGCGCTGTGATCAGTTTGAGATGCCTGGACGGGGAGGGGGCGCTTAGAAAACACAGCTTTGGGGACAGTCAGGACCAGTGCCTGGTTTCGGCCGCCACCCTTCCTCTCTGGGTTGGTGTGGCCTTGGGGACAGGGCACGAGAGAGAGCCCGGCCCTGGGAATGCTGACATCCAGCGCTCCAGGACCCCTGAGAATGACAGGCCACGTTAGGGCTTCTCAGCCTTGGCACTGGTGACACGTGGGACCAGATCACGTGTTGTCGTGGGCGCTGTCCTGAGCATCGTAGGATGTTCAGCAGCAGCCCTGGCCTCCACCCCGAGTTGTGACAACCAAACGTGTCACCTCCAGACATGGCCAGATGTCCCTTGGGGGGGAGAATTGTCCCTGGTTGGCAACTGCTGGACTAGATCCCGAAAACCTCTTCCAGTTTATCAGCAAGAGTTTGTGGGAAGAGCAAAGGCTTTGGAATCAGTAGGACCTGGGTCCGGCTCTTGCTTTGGGTGACCCTGGGCCAGCTCTCGCCCCTCGCCGGGCCTCAGTATTCCCCTCCGTCGAATGGGAGCACCGCGCCCCCCTCTCAGCGTGCGTCCTCCTGCTCGGCCACTCAGCCACCCCCGTCCCTCCCGCAGCCCTGGTGTCCCTCCTGAACCCGTGCGCCAACATGAAGGTGTGCAACGAGGACCAGACCAACTGCACGGTGCCCACCTACCCCTCGTGCCGCGACAGCGAGACCTTCAGCACCTTCCTCCTGGACCTCTTCAAGCTGACCATCGGCATAGGCGACCTGGAGATGCTGAGCAGCACCAAGTACCCCGTGGTCTTCATCGTCCTGCTCGTCACCTACATCATCCTCACCTTCGTGCTGCTCCTCAACATGCTCATCGCCCTCATGGGGGAGACGGTGGGCCAGGTGTCCAAGGAGAGCAAGCACATCTGGAAGCTGCAGGTGAGGCCCCAGGACCCCGCGTCCCCTCCCCGCCGGCCACCCTCGGGCCTTCCAAGGTGGGGGGGCTGGGGAGACACCTTGCCCAGCTGGCTTCCCTGGCCTTCCTGCCTGGGCAAGCCGCAGCATCTCACTCCACCTCCACTTACCTGTCTGTAAAATGGGCATCGAAGGCTGCCACCTAGTGAACTTCAAGGTGGCTTCTTGCCTGGCCACCCACAGTGGTCTCAGATTCACCGGTGGTCCAGCTCACGGACACAGCCACGTCCCCCAGCCCGCCTGAGCGAGCTCTGTCAGCACAGGAAGTGCTCAGAGGGCCTCGGCATTGCTTTTTCTTTTTTCTTGTTTGTTTTTTTAGAAACAGGGTCTTGCTCTGTCACCCAGGCTGGAGTGCAGTGGTGCAGTCATATCTCACTGTAACCGTGAACTCCTGGGCTCAAATGATCCTCCCACCTGAGCCTCCTGAGTAGCTGGGACTACAGGCTCATGGTGCCACCACGCCTGGCTAATTTATTTTTTGTAGAGATGGGGTCTGGCTCTTGTTCAGGCTGGACTCGAGCTCCTGGCCTCAAGCGATCCTCCTTCCTTGGCCTCCCAAAGTACTAGGGTTACAGGCGTGGGCCACTGCACCCAGCTGACATAGGCATTTCAACAGGGGTCCCACGCCAAGCCCAGGGGCAGCTCTGTGCCCTGCCATGGCTACAGAGACGAGGCTGGTGCGGCAGGGGGGGCTGCTGCCTTTGCTCCCCAAAAGCTTTCTGTGCAGTCCCAGACAGCAGAGGCCCTTGGGGTCACAGCCACCTGTCCCCCACTCCCAGGCCGGTGCAGTTCTTGGTAAACAGCAGCATCACAAGGCCTGGGAATGCGGCACCACCTTGCCCTTGTCTTGGTGCCTTTCAAGGAAATGGCACAGTGAGAAAGAAACCCAAGGTCATCCGCCCAGGGCCGGGCCTGAAGGACACAGCTCAGGCCTGCTCTTAACCTTTACCCATGCTGCCTCCTTCCCTGGGCCTCAGTTTCTCCCCTGGGCGTGACTCACAAGATGCACACGGGGCAGCCTGTGGACTGAATTCAACCAGCCTACGTTTATTTTTTTCTGGTCCACCATATTTTTAAAAAATTTAACGCACAATGTGGAAACGAAGAGATTCCATATAAAAATGCAGACTTCTGGCCTTTCTTGAGAAGTCCGAAGCCCTGGCAGCACAGGGCCTGTGTTTCTTCCTGGTGGCGCTCTGGTCGGGTGGGAGGCGGCTGCTCCCTTACGGGGCCGTTTGCTCCCTGGCTCGCCCCACACCCCGCCGCTCCCCAGTGACCCGGCCCTGAGTGGCAGCTGCCGTGCGTGTGTTGCGGGGCTGTGGCCTGTCTGCATCTGATCCTGCGTCCTGTGTTGGTTTTCCTGCCCGCCACGTCTCGTGTTTGAGTTTATAAGCCCCATTCCTAGGGGCACTGGGAGCTGGAGAGCCTGGTTCTCTGTCCCCGCACGGGCTGGTCACCTCGCTTCTGCCATGAGGGCGGTAGGCGCGGGCTGGGGAGGCTCACCGATGTCCCCTCCTGGCCCGCCCTCCCTGCAGTGGGCCACCACCATCCTGGACATCGAGCGCTCCTTCCCCGTGTTCCTGAGGAAGGCCTTCCGTTCCGGGGAGATGGTCACCGTGGGCAAGAGCTCGGACGGCACTCCGGACCGCAGGTGGTGCTTCAGGTGAGGCCGCTGGGCAGGACGGACCTGTCCCCGCCGGATCAGGGGCTCTTGTTGCTTAAGCGTTTTCCACCCGTTGCGATCCCCGGAGCCACCGCGGCCCCAGTGGGCCCGACCAGAGTTCGGTTCCAGCGGGGGGTCTTAGGTAAGTGGGTTCTCCTCTCCGCCTCCGCTGCTTCGCCCCTGCGATGGAGAAAACACTGGAACCCGCTTCTGCGCCTGCCGTGCCGATCAGACGGGGTGGCACCTGCGTAGCGCTCGGCCACTGGGACGCCACCCGCTCCTCTATCCCTTGCGCAGCAGGGAGCCCAGACTTGGAGGCAAAGCTCATGTCAGAGCCTCACCCTTTATTGAACTAACAATCAGGTGAGCTCCAGTGCCTTGGCTGAAATGAGGAAACTGAGGAACCAGCAGCTTCCCGGGCTTGGGACCTTCCCCAGCCTGAACGTGGAGTGACGCCGGGATGCGTGGGCAATGCAGCTTCTTAGGGGAACTGCTTGGTGATTCTGTCCTTTTGAGCCGAGTCGTTCTTTGTAAACTGGTTGCCAGCACAGAGTGTAAGCAGAATGTTTGGACTCAGGCCAAGTCCTCGTCTGTGACATGGGGACAGTAGGAGCATGCACTGCCTAGGCAGCCGGCCAGTTCTGTTCAGTTTGAATCCAAAGTTCAAATCCTGATTCAGTAACGTACCAGCTTTGTGACCTTGGACAAACAGTTTGATTGCTTGTCTGTAAAGTGGGAATAGCAAGTGTATCTTTCTTTCTTTCTTTTTTTTTTTGGAAGCAGAGTCTCACTCTGTTGCCCGGTCTAGAGTGCCGTGGCATCAGCCTAGCTCACAGCAACCTCAAACTCCTGGCTCAAGTGATCCTCCTGCCTCAGCCTCCCAAGTAGCTGGGACTACAGGCATGCGCCACTATGCCTGGCTAATATTTTTTTATATATTTATATTTTTAGTTGTCCAGCTAATTTCTTTCTATTTTTTAGTAGAGACGGGGTCTCGCTCTTGCTCAGGCTGGTCTCGAACTCCTGAGCTCAAACGATCCTCCCACCTTGGCCTCCCAGAGTGCTAGGATTACAGGCATGAGCCACCGCGCCCGGCCAAGTGTATCTTTCTTGATAAGTCCTTTAGCGATTGTTAAAAAAAAGACTGTATGAAAATAACAAAAAATAATTTTAAAAAGCAGAAATTATTATGGTTGGGCGCGGTGGCTCATGCCAGTAATCCCAGCACTCTGGGAGGCTGAGGCGGGAGGATCGCTTGAGGCCAGGAGTTCAACACCAGCCTGGGCAACATAGCAAGACCCTATCTCTAAAATAAAATAAATTAGCTGGGCGTGGTGGTACACGCCTGTAGTCTCGGCTGCTGGGGGAGGCTGAGGCAGGAGGAGGATTGCTTGAGCCCAGGAGTTTGAGCCTGCAGTGAGCTATGATGATGCCACTGCACTCTAGCCTGGGCAACAGAGCAAGACCCTGTCTCAAAAAAAAAAAAAAAGCAGTATTCATATTGTGCCAGTTTAGCCCCAAAAGGCTGTAACGTGACTTTACCAGGGTATCCCAATGATAAAAGGTAAAAGTATCAAGAAGAAAGGTGTCCGTCCATGAATGAGTAAACAGAACGTGGCGTATCCATGCAATGGAATGTCATTGGCCACAAAGAAGAATGAGGTTCTCCTCCAGCTACGACAGGGACAGAACTTGCGAAAGTTATGCCAGAGATAACGGACCACACGTTACATGGTTCCACTCACGTTAAACGTGAAGCAGGGGCGAATCCATAGCAACAGAGCAGGTCAGGGGTTCCCGGGCACGGTGGGAGAAGGGCGAGGGGGGTCTTGCTTAATGGGTGCGGAATTTGTATTTGGGGCAGTGGAGGAGCTTGGGAGCTGGACAGCGGTGATAGCTGTGCGACACTGTGGCTGTACTTCATGCCACTGAGCTGTGTACTTGGAAGTGACTGTGGTGGCAGAATTCGTCGCGTGCATTGTGCCGTAATATAAACAGTAGGAGCGGGGGGCGCTGGGCATGGGGGCGCGGGAGGCTGCCCCAGGCGGGGCCGGGCGGCGTCTCTGTGGGGCTCCCCCGACCCTCTGCTCTGGCCCCGCCAGGGTGGACGAGGTGAACTGGTCACACTGGAACCAGAACCTGGGCATCATCAACGAGGACCCCGGCAAGAGCGAGACCTACCAGTACTACGGCTTCTCGCACACCGTGGGCCGCCTCCGCAGGGGTGAGTGGAAGGACGGGCAGTGGAGGGGGGTCCCCCTTGTGAATTGGCTGCGAGCTGCCTCTCTCGGCCTCCACATACACATCTGTAGAATGGGCGGGTAGGACGGACCAGCCCCTGAGTTGACTTCGCAGCTTGTGAGTGCCTGGGCCACCTCACCTCCATGGCTTCCTCCTGGCCCGCCCCATACCATGACAAGAAGTGGCCTGGGGTCGGAGGGAGGACGAGAGCCTCGGCCATCCCCATGGGGAGAAACTCCTGTTTTCCCGCTCCTGTGTGCTCCTAGGCAGGCACCTAGACCTCTCTGAGCCCCAATCTCCGCCTCTGTAAGAGGCGCTTCATCATGGCTGCCCCTTTAGATGGCCGCGGAGCGCTCGGAACACAGTAGGCACTCAATGTGTGTGCACTGTCTCCGCCCCCCCCACCCTCCCTCCGACGCCCTCACCCTGCAGACCGCTGGTCCTCGGTGGTGCCCCGCGTGGTGGAGCTGAACAAGAACGCGAGCCCCGACGAGGTGGTGGTGCCTCTGGACAACGTGGGGAGCCCCGGCTGTGACGGCCCCCGGCAGGGTTACCCCCCAAAGTGGAGGACTGAGGACGCCCCCCTCTAGGGGCCGAGGGTGGGGCCCACCCCCTCCACCTGCCCATTTCTGGTCCATCTGCATTTCCGCAGCTCCTCCTGGGCGTCCCCCTGCCCTGCCTGGAGCCCCAGAGGTGAGGGCCAGGTGGGGGTGCCAGGGAGGCCCCAGGACCCTCTGGTCCCCAGGCTCCTGCCCCCAGCTCTGCCTCCCCACCCTGGG
>CAUYRT010056656.1:0-77086 GCA_963574885.1 Lepilemur ruficaudatus
AAAAAAAAAAAAAAAAAAAAGATGACAAAACTGTGTTGGTAGTTTAGGTGCATACTTTGATTAATTGTACTGCTTCTTGTTTGAGATATAATAAACTACACTTTTGATTCAAAATCGGACATTTCATATTTAATTAACTAACAATGCAGGAACCTGGATTTTTTTAAAATTATAATTAAATCCCCAGGGAGGTAAGAGAAGATACTGCATTCATGAAACAAGAAGAAAACGGGGGCTCTTAAAATCAATATTATGATAGCAGAATTTGTTTTTCATTTCCAAATAATATAAGAATCTCCTAGAAAGTATGTGATGGGGGTGGAAAATAGAGAGTGGATAGAAGATAAAAGGGTGAGGCTAGGCATGGTGGCTCATGTCTGTAATCCTAGCATTCTGGGAGGCCAAGGTGGGAGGAATGCTTGAGCCCAGGAGTTTAAGGTTACAGTGGGCTACAATGATGCCACTAATGATGCCACTGCACTCCAGCCAGGGCAACAGATCGACACTCTGTCTCAAAAAAAAACAAGTATATTGTAGAAGATATGCCATCAAATGACCAGGGCTTCTAGCAAAAGAGAAGGAGAAAATGAAGAAAAGGAAATAAGGATATAATACAAACTTATTATTCAGAACTGAATACCTTAAATCTCTTGATTAGAAAGGCCCTCAAAATGGCCAGTGTAATGTATGGCAAAAGTCCCACATCAAAGCACATTACTATGAAATATCAGAACACTAGCGATGAAGTAAAAATCCTAAAAGTTTCCAGAAAGAAAACACAATAAATAGGTTACATAGAAAGGGTTAGGGATCAGAATGGCATCTTTTTCTCCACAGCAACACTGAAAGCTGGAAGGCAGTGCCTTCTAAATTATTTCCATAAAGGAAAATAATTTCCACAGCTAGATTTCTGAACCTGGCCAAACTATCAATCAAATGTAAATGGAAATTTTCAAGTTTCAGAAAAAATTTACCTCCCATACAGTGGAATAGAAGAAAGGATGGCTGAACAGAGACGTTTCCAAGGTTGGGGAATCAAACAAACTGAAACTGAAAATATTGCCTCATGGGTTTGACCACAAAATAGTGCCAGAAAACTGGTCTTGAATTAGAAATAAATATTTAGAAAAGTAAGCAAAGATGCAAGAGACAATCATTAATTCTAGGAAGAACAAAAGATTGTTAAAGAAAGGAAAAGTAATTAGTATACCATTAGCTCACCCATGAAAAATATTACAAAGTCATAATGATGAAAGCTGTGAATATTGATTTAACTCAAAATTACATATGAATGCTGTTATATTCAAGAATTTATTCAATAAGTATTTGCTGAATTAATGGATATATGAGTAAATAAATTTATAAGAAGAGATTGATGAAGAATATGTGTTTAAGCATAAAAGATTCTTATGGATATAATCTTATAATAAAATACATTATTGATTAATATATTTTTATGAATGTATTCTTTTTATGTCCTTCAGTCTCACATCTCTCTGCTCTACTAAGGAAAAATTAAATCTTCTCCAAAAAGCCATTATTAAGACAAAGTGAAAACAGTTCAATTATAACTCCACAGAAATCTTTAAAAGCTGCTAAAACTGTGGGGAGCTGTTATGAAAACAGGAGCCTTCGGGGCTGTGTTTGCTGCTCAGAATACTGGGGTCCCTAGTGACATAGCAACTGCCCCTAAGGCATAGCTCTCCTATCTGAGATGCGCTAAGTATTCCATACTATAGGTTTGATTAAGTAGAATAGTTAATAAATAGTAAAATGTCCTTTTGTCTCAAGCTTGAGAAAGCAGAAAAGTTATTTATGGCTGGAAGACAGCCTCACAGGCTCCAGAGAGTCTCCTGCCCTGAAACCCCAGGCTGGGGAAAGTAGATAAGGGAAAGTGATTACTTGCAGGCTTGACAGGACAAAGGTCTGGTGATGGTGATTAACGACCCCTGTATAGCTAAAAGAAATGTGATATGTGGGCTTCTACACATAGACACTCAAATGTTTTTTCAATTCTGTTTCTTCTGTATAAATAGAGCTTCTAAAATAAACACGGCATGGTAGTCTTTACAGGCTCCGTCCTCCCGTTCCCATCTTTGTCTTGTCTCTTTTTTTCTTATCCTCACCCCCAACTCCAAGTGCCGCACGTCGCTGGCTGGCTCCGGCATGGAGATACCTCAAAGACCTAAAAGTAGAACTACCATTTGATCCAACAATCCCACTACTGGGTATTTACCCAAAGGAAAAAAAGGAAAGCTATCAAAAAGACATCTGAACTCAGATGTTCATAGCAGCACAATTCACAATTGCAAGATGTAGAAACAACCCAAGTGCCCATCAAGACATGAGTGGATTAATAAAATGTGGTCTATATATACCATGGAGTACTACTCAGCCATAAAAAATGGTGAACTACCTATTATATTATCCTGGATGGAGCTGGAGCCCATTCATGTAAGTGAAGTATCACAAGAATGGAAAAACAAACACCACATATACGCACCATTAAATTGGTAGTGATTGATCAGCACTAATGTGCACATATGGGAAGTAACATTCATAGGGTGTCGGGTAAGTGGGAGGGGGGAGTAGGGAATGGGTAAATTCACACTTAACGGATGCAGTGTACACTGTCTGGGGGATAGGCATGCTTGTAGCTCTGACTTGGGTGGTGCAAAGGCAATTTATGTGAGCAAAGCGTTTGTACACCAGTAATACTCTGAAATTTAAAAAAAAGAATACTCTATGTAATGTGAGTACTTATCCTCAAAAACAACCCTAAATAATTCAATATTTTAAAAAAGGAATATTTCTTACACTATCCCTTAAGGTAAGCTAGTGCCAAAAACTGTACAATTACAGTTCCCTTGGGGATGAAAACTGTGGCCCCTGTAGTCATGTGCATATCATCTAATTATCTCATTATTTAACCCAAGAGTTACTTTTAGAGCAATGCAGTACAGTAGATACATAATTACACAAATATGAGTAACATGTGCTATGGCTTGAATGTGTCCCCCAAATTTTGTGTTTTGGAAACTTAATCCTCATTGTAATAGTATTATAAAAGGTGGGGCATATAAGAGGTGATTAGGTCAAAAGGAATCTGCCTCAAGAATAGATTAATTCCATTATTGCATCCAGGGAGTGGATTATTTTCAAGGGAGTGGGCTCCTGATAAAAGGATAAGTTCGAGCTCCCATCCTCTCTCTCTTGCTTGCTTTCTTGCCTTTCTGCCACGTTATGATCCAGCACAAAGGCCCTTGCTAGTTGCTGGAGCTATGCTATTGGACTTCCCAAGACTCCAGAACCATGTTCCAAATAAACTTCTTTTCTTTGTAAATTACTCAGTTTGTTGGATAAGAACAACAGCAGAAATCAGGCTAAGGCAATATGTGAAATTAATTTTAATAATATATCTTATTTAATCCAATGTATTTGAAATATTATTTTACCCTATAATCAATATAAAATATTATGTATTAATATTAATATTTACATTTTTGTACTAAGTCTTTGAAATCCAGTGGATATTTGACACATATAACACATCTCAATTGACGCTAGCCACATTTCAAGTGCTCAATTTCCACATGTGGCTAGTGGCTAAGGTATTGGACAAGATAGCTTCACAGGCTTTAGAACCTAATGAAATAGGTGATAAGCACAGCCTTCAGGTAATCTTTATAAATCTTAGTTTTTCATTTGTGGTTTTAATTGAATATGGCTAATATGTATTTAACATATTATTTTGCAAGAACATGGCATGAAGATTTTTTCATAGCTGAATAAAAATAAACCTATATACTGTATCACATTATACAAAAATTGTGTATCCTAAACTAAAAGCTTGCCTGTATATGTGGCAGTTCCATTTAGGAACAAAAGTTGGCCCAGCAATAACTGTAGCCAATCAGGATCAACATTTTCCTTGACACAAAACATTGTCTTTTTTTTGTTACATAGAAACAAATGGATATTTATTGTACCAAGATTGTATGACACAAAGCATAGTTATAATAATTTTAGTTTTGAAAATAGTTAATGCAATCAATTCATATGACTGTAAAATATGAAAATATCCATCAATCCTCTATCTAGTTTTAAGTATTGTAGCATCTAGTGAATCTCCCAAGATAACCTGCTACAAATTATCCTAAATAAAATGATTTGACCTACTATAGAAATCTGCATGTCAAATTGACAAACAAGAATGTGTGTCAAAAATGATTTTTGTTTTAGTAGAGCTGTGTATAAGTCATTCTTTCTATGATAATTATATAGTAAGCAGAGCAATAAAACCATGGCATTATTCTATAGAAAAATATCAATTCTGCTAGTCACCTCAATGGACAGGAAATACAACTAGCACATTCAGAAGTAGTTTTCAGTCACTAATGTAAATATGAAATAGGAAGGCAGACTACACCACTGCTTTATTCCACTATGAATTAGTACTAGATTTGACAGTAGACTACTTCTCAATCATTTCAACTTTTGCAGAAATTGATATAAGCATAAATAGCTGGGAACTAATATTGAATTGCTACAATATAACCATTATAGATAGTGAAAGGCCACGTAAAGAACAGTAAAACATGAACATATTCAGTGCCTGATGTATTTCTCCATGGTGTGGTAAAGAGTAAGATAAAGGTATTGAAATAACTTTGCCTAAGCCATCCTGATCCTCATGTACAATAGTATCCAAAGAATCCAAAGTAGATAGTATCTTATAAAAATTGATTGGACTAGATTAAGCCTTCTCCCACATAAATAATGAAATTTAAGATATTAGAAAATATTGGAATGTTCATTTCAATTGACCTTAAAAAGGAAGATACCAAAGGAGGACATATCTACCAAATATTTGTCTTAAATTTTAAATGAATTTATGTTCTGGTTATTTGTTGCTTTATAACATATCATTTCAAAATGTCGCAGAGTAAAACAGCTGTTTTATTATGCTGATGAATCTGTAGGTCAGAAATTCTGGAAATGCTCCCTAAGTGATTCTTCCTTGGGGATTCTCAGGTGTCAGCTGGGGCTCCTGTCATCTGAAGGCTCAACTGGGCTAGGCATCCAACATGGCTCATTCATAGGGTTGGTAGTCGATGTTTTATTGGCTGAGAGTTTAGATAGAGCAGTCAATTGGGGCACTTAAAGTAGCCTGTGTAGCATGGTGATCTTACAATAGTCATAGTTTTTACAGAGTGGCTCACTTCCTAATGGCCTAGTGCTGGAAGTGACATAAGCATCAGTTTCTTTGCACTCTATTGGGCAAGGGAGTTACGAGTCTGCACAGATGCAAAAAAAGAAGAAACCAACCCCACTTCTCAATGGGAAGAGTATTTATAAACTGCCATGGCTTAATATATAAAAAGCACTGGAGCAACCAGTCAGAAGGAGATCTAGAATGGACAAATGTCAGGGTCACTGAACTCCTTTGACTAGTACATGGGACAACACATATCTACTGGGTATACTCAGGAGATAAAACCCTTGTTAAATAAGCTCTGTTTAATTGTAGTTCTAAGATTTTTGTTTCACTTTAGAATTGTAATTCATAATTTTGCTCTCTTTAATTTTGTACAGTTTAGCAGGCAACTTTACAGAATGAGACTTTAAAGTCTTCTTCACAAATGCCAATATTCTTTTCTCTTTCTTTGAAAACTATAAAATAAATGTTAAGGTAACTAAGAATACCATGGAATATTTTTAAAGTAATTGAAGTTTAAGAAGAAAAAAGTCCTATTCTATTTCTTCAAATAGGTGGTCACTATTATAGTTCACTGTGTATCAATAAGATTTATATTCTATATTTACATATATAAATACATGTATTTATATGCACATATATCATATATATTCATATACTTTAGAATATGAAATAGAGAGGAAAACCAGACCATGCTATATGCATTTTTCTTGCCTCCTTTCACATAATATGTGAATCTTTCCAGATCAGAACTTGTAGATGTACCTCATTCCTTTAAATGGTTACAGAGTAGTACTCCATTGTGTGAATTTATCATAATTTATTTAACCGCTCTCATTTGGACAATGAACTTAATTCCATATTTTCATTAAAAAATGGTAAAGTAAAAATTGCATCTAATTGTATGTCTTTGAATTATTATTTTCAAAAGATAGATATCTTTTTGTCTATTATACTCTCACATTTTTTCATTGAAATTTGTTTTTATTTAAATAGGTTTAGGGGGTACAAGTCATTGGTTGTTACAGGGCTGATTTGCTATGCAAGGATTTTAATATACCCACCATCTGAATAGTATACATTGTACCTAATAGGAACATTTTCATCCCACACTCCCCTATCACTCTCTCCCTTCTGGGTCTCTAATGCCCATTAAGTCACTCTGGATGACCATGCATACCAATTACTTAGCTCCCACTTTTAAGTGAGACCATGCAGTAATCCTTGATTACTTCATTTAGAATAATGGCCTCCAATTCCATTCACGTTGTTGCAAATGACAATATTTCATTCTTTTGGATGCTGAGTAGTACTCCATGGCGAGTGTGTGTGTGTGTGTGTGTCACATTTTCTATATTCAGTCATCAGTTGATGGGCACTTAGGTTGGTTCCATATGTTTGCAATTTTGAATTGTGCTGCAGTAAACATATGGGTACAGGTGTCTTTTTTGTAAAATGACTATTTTCCCTTTGGGTAGATGCCCAGTAGTGGGATTGCTGGATCAAATGGTAGATCTACTTTTAGTTCTTTGAGAAATCTTCATGATGTTTTCCATAGAGGTTGTACTAACTTACATTCCCACCAACAGTGTATAAACATTCCCTTTTCATTGCATCTGCACCAGCATTTGTTGTTTCATGGGTTTTTAATAATGGCCATTCTGACAGGGGTAAGTTGGTATCTCATTATGGTTTTAATTTGTATTTCCCTGATGATTAGTGATGTTGAACATTTTTTTCATATGCTTTTTGGCCATTTGTTTCTCTTATTTTGAAAAATGTCTGTTTATGTCTTTAGTTCACTTTTTAATGGAGTTGCTTGTTTTTATTTCTTGCTGATTCATTTGAGTCCCTTATAGATACTGGATATTTCTGGGTATCAAGCCTTTGTAAGATATATAGTTTGTGAATATTTTCTCCCATTTCATAGGTTGTCTATTTGCTCTGCTGATTATAGCTATTGCTGTAAAGAAGCATTTTAGTTTAATTAAGTCCCATTTATTTATTTATGTTTTTGCTGTATTTGCTTTTGGGGTCTTAGTCATAAATTCTTTAGCGAGGCCAATGTCAAGGATAGTTTTCCCTAGGTTTTCTTCTAATATTTTTGTGGTGTTAGGTCTTACATTTAAGTATTTAATCCATTTTGAGATAATTTTTGTATATGGTGACAAATAGGGATCCATTTTCATTCTTCTGCATGAGGCTATTCAATTTTCCTAGTACCATTTATTGAGTTGCATGTCCTTTCCCCAGTGTATGCTTTTATATGCTTTGTTGAAGATCAGTTGGTTGTAGGTATTCGGCTTTAGTTCTGGGTTCTCTATTCTGTTCCTTTGGTCTATGTGTCTACTTTTATACCAGTAGCATGCTGCTCTGCTTACTATTGCCTTGTAGTGTAATTTGAAGTTGGGTAATGCGATGCCTCCAGATTTGTTCTTTTCACTTAGGATTGCTGTGGCTATTCATGTTCTTTTTTGGTTCTGTGTGAATTTTAGAGATGTTTTTTTCTAATTCTGTGAAAAATGACATTGATATTTGGATCAGAATTGCATTGAATCTGTAGATTACTTTGGACAGTATTGACATTTTAACAATATTGATCCTTCCAAACCATGAGCATGAAATATTTTCCAGTTGTTTTTGTCATCTAAGATTTATTTCATCAGTGTTTTCTGGTTGTTCTTGTATAGGTCTTTCACCTCATTGGTTAAGTATATTAAAAGGTATTTTTTTTTGCAGTTATCATAAATGGAATTGAGTTCTTGATTTGATTCTGTTTGGTTGTTATTAGTGTATAGAACAGCTACTGATTTGTGTACATTGATTATATAACCTGAGACTTGACTGAATTCATTTATCAATTCTAGGAGTTTTTTTGGTGGAACCTTTACGATTTTCTAGATATAAGATGCTATCATTGGCAAATGGTCATAGCTTGACTCCCTCTTTTCCATTTTGGATGTTCTTTATTTCTTTCTCTTCCCTGATTGCTCTGGCTAGGACTTCCAGTACTATGTTGAATAGAAGTGGTGAAAGTAGGCACACTTGTCTTGTTCCACTTCTTGGGGGGGATGCTTTTAGCTTTTCTCCATTCAGTAAGATGTTGGCTGTGGGTTTTTCATATATCATAGTCATTATTTTGAAATGTGTTCTTTATATGCATACTTTGGTAGGGGTTATTGTTACAAAGTTGTGCTGGTTTTCAGCAAATATTTTTCCTGCATCTATTGAGAGAGTTATATGGCATTTGTTTTTCATTCTAATTATGTGGTGCATCACATTTATTGATTTGCATATATTGAACTGTCCTTGCATCCCAGTAATAAAATCCACATGATTGTGAAGAATTATTTTTTTAATGGGCTTTTGGATTCAGTTAGCTGTATTTTGTTGATGATTTTTGCTTCCATGTTCATGAGGGATATTGTTCTGTAGTTTTCTTTTTTTCTTACATCCTTTCCTGCTTTTGCTATCAGGGAGGTATTGGTTTTGCAGAATGTGTTAGAGGGGATTCCCATCTTCTCAATGTTATTGAACAGTTTCAGTAAGATAGGTACCAGTTCTTCTTTGTAGGTTTGGTAGAATTTGGCTGTGAATCCATCTGGTCCTGGGCTCTTTTTTGGGGAGACTTCTTATTACCTATTTCACTACTTATTATTGGTCTATTCAGGATTTCCACTTATGTTTGATTCAAGCTTGGGAGGTCATGTGTTTCCAAAAATTTGTCCATTTCCTCTATATTTTCTAGTTTGTGTGCATAGAGGTGTTAGTAGTAGTCTCAGATGATGTTTTGTATTTCTGTGGTAACAGCTGTAATGTCTCCTTTTTCATTTCTGATTGAGCTTATTCGAATCCTTTCTCTTCTTTTCTTGGTTAATCTAGCTAGTGGTCTGTCAATTGTGTTTATTGTTATTCGTATTATTATTTTGGTTGAAATTTCACTTAGTTCTACTCCAATCTTTTTAATTCTAGCTTTCTGTTAGCTTTTAGTTTGGTTTGTTCTTGCTTTTCACGTTCCCCCAGGTGTGACATTAGATTATTAATTTGTGATCTTGCTGCCTCTTTGATGTAGACATTTAACTCTATGAATTTCCCTCTTAACAATGCTTTTACTGTATCCTAGAGATTTTTGGTAGCTTGTGTCACCATTGTTATTCAATTCAAAAATTTTCTTTCATTTCCATCTTAATCTTTTCATTGATGCAAAGATTATTCAGCAGCAGGTTGTTTAATTTTCATGCATTTGTGTATTTTTGAGAGTTCCTCTTGGATTTGATTTATAGTTTCATTCCACTGTGGTTTGGGAAGATACGTGGTATGATTTCAATTTTTTAAAATTTGCTGAAACTTGTTTTATGGCCTAACATATGGTCTTTTTTGAAAAAATTTTACATGCATTGATGAGAAAAATTCTGTAGTTTTTGGGTAGAATGTTCTGTAAATGTCTGTTAGGTCCATTTGTTTTAGAGTCCTGTTTTAGTTCAGTGTTACTTTGTTGATTTTCTACCTGGATGATCTGTCTATTTCTGTCAGTGGAGTGTAGCTATTATCATGTTACTTTCTATTTTATTTTTTAGGTGTAGTGGTATTTGTTTTATGAATCTGGGAGCCTTCTGTGTCAGGTGCACATATATTTAGGATTGTTTGATCTTCTTGTTGAATTGGTCCCTTTTTCATTATATAATGACCATCTTTATTTTTTTTACTGTTATTGATTTAAAGTCTGTTTTATCTGTTATAAGAGCAGCCAGTCTGCTAGCTTTTGTTTTCCATTTGTTTGGAAATTTTTTTCCACTCTTTTAACTTTAATCTATGTGACTCTTTACCATTTAAATGGGTTTCTTGAAGTTAGCAGATATATAAGTTGTGGGTTTTTTTTATCTGTTCCATCAATCTATAGTCTTTTATGCATGGCATTTAGATAATTTATATTCATTGTTAATATTGATACATAAGATATAGTTACAGTTATCATGTTGATTGTTACCTAGTTGCTTTGTATTTTCCCTTCTGCTACTGTTTTGTAAAAGCTATATGTTGTTACTTTTGAATATTTTTATACTGGTGAGTATCAACCATTCTTTTTGGTGCTTAGAGCACTTTTGAGCATCTTTTGGAGGGCAGGTCTAGTGGTGACAAGTGTTTGCTTAGTTTGTTTAGTGTTTGCTTGTCTGGGAAAAACTTATTTCTCCTTCATTTATGAAACTTAGTTTTACAGGATGCAAAATTCTTGGCAGACAGTGATTCATTCTGTGTAAGAAGACTAAAGATGAGACCCCAATTTTTTCTGGACTGTAAAGTTTGTGTTGATAAGTCTGCTGTTAGCCTGATGGGTTTTCCTTTGTGTATCACAGCCTGTAGGATTTTCTCCTTCACTATGATTTTGGCCAGACTGATGACTATGGGACTTGGTGATGTCCTATTTCCACTGAATCTTCCAGGATTTCAATGACCTTCTTGTATCTGGATGTCTAAATCTCTAACAAGACCAAGGAAGTTTTCCTCCATTATTTCCTCAAATTGGTTTTCCATGCATTTTGCTTTTTATTCTACTCCCTCAGTGATAGTTAAAATTCTTAAGTTTGAGCGTTTTTCTTAATTCCCTATTTCTTAGAGATATTGTTTATTCCTCTTGATTCTTTTATATTCATTTTTGACTTGGTTAATTTGAAAGCCTTATCTTCAAGCTCTGAATTTATTTTTTCTGCTTGATTTAGTATATTGGTAAGACTTTCAACTCTATGCTGAAATTACCTAAACTACTCTTTCATTTCCAGAAGTTCTGCTATTTTTAAAAATATCTATCTCTTTAGTGAATTTTTTTATTCATACCCTGAATTACTTTTTGGTTTCTTTGTGTTGGTTTTTAACTTCCTCATTGATCCTGTTCAGCCTACTTGTGGTCTATATTTTGAATTCCATATTGGACATTTCAAAAATTTCCTTTTGTTTGGATTCCATTGCTGGATAAGAAGTGTGATCCTCTGGGAGTGTTGAAATAACCTGTTTTTTCATATTGCCAGAGTTCTTATGCTGGTTCCTTCTCATCTGGAGTGTCAAAACAGATAGTTTTGGGGTTCACCCATATCTCTTCTCCTGGGAACCCTGATGTTTAGTGTTGAGAGGAAGAGATACACTGCCTTTTGATTCACATAGGTAAGTACCCACTGTGGTGTGGCTGGCAGTTTGAATTGTTGGACCTCAGACCCCTTGCAGTTTGTTCAGGTGCCAGCAGTGGTGAACTATGTTAGGCAATACCTAGTTCCCATGCCCCTGGATGGTGTGCTTGAGTCCTGTGGGGACCAGAGCAAGACTGGACTGGCAATCTTGCCTTCAAGCCTCCTTGAGTTCAGGCACTGGCTGTGATAATGAGCAGTGTGGTAATCTCCTGCTACAGAAGAATATTTATGCAGGAGAAGGGCAGATGCAGTGTGAGCCTGGGACAGGAGGGGCAGGCCCCTCTTGACAAGAATAGCAGAGGCAGTCATCTGTAAGATGCACAGCCACTTACACCTCCGTCTCTTGGCAATGACAGTGGTCTCTGTTCTTGGGGGGCACAAAAGTGCCCAGATTCCCAGCCCCTATCTTTTTTTTCCCAGCATGTTATTGGGGTAGAAATGTTTAGGTTACATATATTGCCTTTGCTCCACCCGAGTCAGAGCTTCAGTTTCTATCCTGACCCAGATATAGCAGAGGTGATGCAGGCAACTCCAAATACTGTGTGCAGGGCTACCAGACAGGCTGTGGGCTGTGGCTGAAATGCTTCAGTAGGGGCTATGTGGTTGTGCCAAGGACTTGCTTCCAAGATAGATAGGCTCCTCCCAGAAGAGATAGGTTGCTCAGGGATAGGACTGCCAGCCCCACCCTCTTTCAGTAGAGGTGGTAGCTTTAATCCTTAGGGAATACAAAAGAGTTTGTTGTGGCTTCTTAGAGGAAAGGAGTATGCCCCAAGCTCTGTGGAATCCTGGATGTGATTGGTACTGTCAAAGGCAGGGCAGCCACTCCCAAGTGCCCTGGCTTAATCTTCCCCTGTAGAACTCTCTCTGATACCAAGTGGAAACAACCATGGCTGCCTTGGCAGCTGTGGTGAGGGAGGGGAGGAGGGGGAGAAGACCCTATATGGAGAGGAGTTGATGCCCTTGTCTCCTTTTTCCTAAAGGGCCTTCTTTTTATGCTGTACTCTCCTCTCAGCTGGAAGTGACCTGCCCTGAATACCCAAGCTCTGGGATACCCATAGTTCCCCTGGGACCCACCAGGTCACCCAAGGCTACTGCAGTCTGAGTGGGTGCTGGGGAGTGTTGGCTGTGGATCCAGCAATTTAGAGACTCAGGGGCTGAGATTCGTGGGTCAGGACAGGTGCAAAACCACTGCCTGTCCATGAAGGGAGGGAAATGAGCCTCATTCTCCATGCAAAACCTGCGTGCAGTTAGCAGAGTATTATTAGGGGTGTACCCTTCCTGCAAGCTTAGAATTGGCTATTTCACAGCCCACCCTCATCAAAGATTGTGCTTGGGAGCACAGGTGGCTGTCTTCATGTCCTTTCCTGGACTGCCGAGCTTTGAAATTCCGAAATGGCACCTTGGGCCTGTGACCACAGAGGGAGTGGTCTCTTCCAGGCAACCAGTATAAACAAGATACTGGGTGGAGTGCTGTCTGCTCATGTCTTAGTCACACCACAGTCTGTAGCAAGGGCATTGGGAATTGTCATAGGAGTAGGTAGGAAAGCTTGGGCTCCCCTCTCCTTCCTCAGCTGGGCAGGGCTGCAACTACATCAACCTGAGTTCAGCCCAAGGGTAGGGTACTACCCAGCTTTAAACTCCCAAATTGGCTTCTCGAGCCTGTGATCAGAGAGGATTGGTCCCTTTTCAGGCACGCTGCACTGGCAGGAAACTGTGGGAAGTACAGTTTGTTTGAGTTTCAGTCCCACAGCAGCCGGCTGCAGGATGGTGGGCACTGTCCCAGATGTGTGCTGGAAAGCCTCGTTTCTTTGCCCATTTCCAGTCAGGTGGGGGCTGCAGCCACATCAAACCCAAACTCAACCCAAGGGCTGGGAACCACCCAGTGTGAAACTCACAAAATGGTGCCTTGGACCTGTGACGGAAATGGTTGGGGCCCCACCCAAGTAGGCAGTGTGGGTGGGAAACTGGAAAATGCTGTCCATTCAGATCTCAACAGAGGCCACAACAGAGCAGTATAAACCTTCCCAGTGGTACCTCGGAGCACCTGGGCTCCTCTATGCCTCCTCGGAGCCATGCAGTGGCTGCTGGTGCACCTGTGGTTCCCTAGTATCTAGGCTTTAAAAATAGTGCCCAGCTCACGCTGCTTTAGGCTCGAACGCCTGTGGGATTTTCCATGAGTTCCCATTGCAGAATAGCGTATCTGTGCACAATGTCTCTGTGCTCTAAGCTGCTCCCTATGTTAGGCCCAAGACCTGTGTGGGTTGGGGTGTTCTCTTGTAGTCACGATCATTAAAGCTCATATTGGAGAGTGGAGCTTTAGGGACTTCTCTCTTACTGTTTCACTCCTCCAATAGCTTCTCCTGGTTGTTAGCCAGTCCCCAGACAGGCAGGTTGCCCTGAACTCTTTCCTTACCCACTTTTGGTGCTTCCCATCACTTCCCTGGTGAACCTAGCATTCTCTCCTAGACAATTTGTTTGAAATGTGAGAATCTACTTACCACTCTGGTTCCTCTTCATAGAGGAGGCACATACTACCAGTGTCTAGTTGGCCATCTTGATCCTCTTTTGACAGATTTCTGGAAGTAAAATATCTGACTAAATTGTATTTATTTTATTTCATTTTTCTAGATTTTGCTAAATCCCCTTCTTACTTCCCAGCACATTTCTCCATTGATTTCCCCACTAATAAAGTATGCATGTGCCCAATCCACACTTGATCTGTGATTATTATCTTAAAAATTTTAACATATTTGACACATTAAAATGTTTAACAAGTAGTAAGTGAGATTGATTGTCTTTTACTTAAATAATGCTATGACTGATGGCATGTCAGGAAATATTTTTGATGTATTTGAATTATTGTAAACTTTAATACAACTGAATTTTAATACAGATTCAAAATAATTGTTTTGATTTTTCAACAAAATAAAACACATAACCATGCTACCTAAAGTAGATTTTGCTTTAAAACTGTATTGATTTAAAAATCTTAAAGTTGCATTCAAATTTTTAGATTGAATGGGAAAGTTTATCTTTTTAAATATAACTAAAAATAACTCAGCAATTATGCTGTGTTCTTTCCAAGCAAAAATCCAAGAAATATTTGCCAAAATGTGGTCTGGAAGCCTTTTGAAGTTTATATATGATGTATATTAATATGACTTATTTGTTAAAGCTTCATAACAACCTCTTGATAGCTTAAAAGTCAAATATTTTCATGTTTTTCAGGAAATATAATTTCAATGGCAATTATACTTTTAAATCTTGGATTTTCTCAAAGATCATGGTTGATCTAATAACAGATGCACTGTGTTGGCTATAAATTATGGAACACAAGTATTATTTTTAGAATTATTAACTGAAGTCAACCCAAACATATTAATACCTAGATCCTGGGTTTGATGGTGGTGAGAGGAAATGGATCTAGCCACATCTAAACATAAGCTTCATTGATTGTCAATGTTAAGAGAATAATATATTGAAAAAAACCTTTTTATCAAAAACGTAAAATCAAAATGTGGGGAAACATCAATGAAACTAGGCTTTGCAATATGTTGCTTTAGTTCATTGATTGATTGTTGTGATATTGTAAAAACGAAAAATAGCGATCGTTGCAATTTTATGCATTTTCTCAGTGCTTTAAAGCACAATTTCATCAGTGCTCTATCTGCTAATATTGGTTTTACAGTCCCTTGTAAGGGAGTCATATGCCATTTATTCTGTAGCCACAGACAGTGGTTTGTACTCAAATTGTTACAATTTAGAATCAATATTTTGTTTTACTTCTGCAGTTGAGACATACTAAGGGGAAACAATATATTTTGAGAGGAAAGATTTTCAGAAGGAACTCTTTCATTGTCAGCACTTGTGTGCTAATTGCTTCTGAAAAATAATACTTTGAAAACAAACTCAAAATTACATTATGATTAAATGCTTTTTAAAATTATATTTGCTGTCCTCATTAATTCAAAATGAGCTCTGTATTACATAACAAGTATATTTCCTTCACAACCCCAAAGTATTGTAATGAAAAGCTGTAATATTTATTTATTTCTATATATACATATTTTTTTTATTTCAGAATATTATGGAAGTACAAACATTTTGGTTACATGTAATGCCTTTGCCTCACCCAAGCCAGGGCTACAAGCATTCCCTTCCCTCACATGTTTGTATGTTCAATTTGTTTTGGCTTTCTGTCAGTAGATAGGTTTCGGATGGTATAAAATTCCTGATGCTAAGTTGAATTCAGCTCTTTTCTCTTCTACATATCTAGAGATCACTCATTCTGTGACTGAGAACACCTGCCCTAGACCGATATTTCCCCACCAAAAGGGTCCAGCTGCTTCTCTGAACACATTCAGTTTTCCTTTTCTCTGCTTGTTTCCCAATAGTTCCATCTGCTCCTATAATGTTCACCTAATGTCTTCCCCTTAACTGCTATCATCAGGGAGAGGAAGCACATAATAAAGGCCCTACCCTTTGATACGCACAATACCTACATATTTTGTCAAAGATTTATTTAACAATACCTTCTACCACATCCTTCTTCTCTGAACCCTGGGTCAGGTTTTGGAGCAGCTCCGTGATGAAGGGGACCAGCTGACCCTGCAGCCACCCACATTATTAAAGATGGAGCTGATGAACGACAAGCACACATTCATGTCTTCCAGTTTGTTCTCACAGGTTTCAGTTTGCCCTTGTCAATTCTAGTTTTTCCTGTGAGTTCCATTTTGCCTTTGTTCCCTCTCACTTCAATTCCATCTTTCCTTTTGACTATTGGCCCTGCTATCTTCAGGACAACACCAGATGCAGAAGCAGGAGCTTTACACAGACTGTTTAACCAGCTTCCACACTTGTGGAATGCATATGACCAGAATAGATGCCTTGTTCTATATGACTCCCAGTGGTTCTGTCTGTCTGCTCAAGCTTTGAGTCACACATTATCTGTAGTTGCTGGCCTCTAAGATGGTCCCCAAAGGCATTCATCCTTCCATATTGTTTCAGGGTTGGTCTGTGTAACAAGTAACATAAAACAGAAGTGACAGTGTGTGCTTTTGGAATCTATAGGTCATAAAAGGCACTATGGCTTCCTGCTTATGCATTCTTTCTCTCTCTCTCTTTCTGGATTGACTCACTCTAGGGGAAAGACAATTGTCATATTGTGAGTAATCCTGTGGAGAGGCCCACATTTCAAGAAACTGAGGTCTCCCAACAACAGCCATGTGAGCGAGGTTCAAAGGAAATTCTCCAGCTCCAGTCAAGACTTAGGTGACTATGGTTCCAGCCAACATCTTGATTACCACCTCATAAGGGACCCTGAGCCAGAACCACACAACTAATTTACTTCCAAATTCTTGAATTTCAGAAACTCTGAGATAATAAATGTTTGTTGTTTTAAGCCACTAAGTTTGGAGAGATTTGTTATGTAATAATAGATAATAATTAAACTATGTAAATATGGTTATTCAGACCAAAGTCTAAGTGAAAAAGCCAAGTATTTCTGAAATCATAAAAATATTGTCACATTTTTCAAACATACTTCTTGTTTACTAATAGAACTCTCTAAATCATCATGAATGGAAAAAAATAGACCTTTGCTCTAGATGATCATTAAGAAAATTCTTCTTAAACACTCTAGACACACCTAAAACTATGAGATGTTTTCTTTGTAAATAAATCATGCAGTCTTTTGAAAATAATTACTAAATTTTGTTCTATTTGCTAAGGTTTATTTAAAAACAATCATTTAAATTTCTCAGTAGTAGGAAAAATTAAGCAAAATTAAAACATATCAACAAAAACAAAAAAAAGAAGATACCAAAAAAAAAAAAAAAAACCAAAACAACAAAAAAGAACCCTAGGATCAAAATGCTTAAGAAAAGGAAAAAAAAACCATACACAGTTGTAGAGCTCTTACTTGGGCTTCATTATATTCTATTGCAGTTATTTAATATTGAATAAAACAGCGTAATTAGTACTCTGGTGTCCACTGCCTATACCTCCTTTCAGGCTCTCTCATGCTATATTAGAAGCCAATATCCAGTGCAATTGCTTATAATCCCTGTTACATGACTTTTTGTTTAACGCCACAGGATGCAGCCCTAATAAAAAAAGAAGAGAAAGTAGAAAAAAGGTTGACTTAACCTCTTACATCAGCCAATAAATTTAAATAAAATGAGATATATTACATCGGTTTTATTATCATGCTGTTAATTGACTATCTAGTAAATTTTTTGGAAGAATTGGGTGACTTTTCAATATTTCAAATACAATAAAACCAGTCATGCTGTAGCAGAGTACTGCTTTCCTCTGGACAGCTACCCTGACTGCAAGCCCTCCGTATAACTGCTACCTTCTTTTTCCAACACCTGCCTATGTTTGTTTCTGAGTGTGTCTAAAGAGTTAGGATATTTAAAATCCATGACAAAAATAAGTATGGACAAAAGTCTCAAGAATAACAGAGTCACAGTAATTTTATCTTTATTGACATTTAAAGTATTAATATATTTATCACTTATTAACAAATACTATTTACTATTTATTTAATTTTATCTTTATTCACAGTTAAAATATAGCTTTATTATTTATATATTTATAAATAAAATATAATAAAACATTTATATTTATTTACTGAGGAGACATAAATTGAATGATTTAATAATTTCTTTCTCTTTTTCTCTTTCCTGAGGAATAAACACTAGCAGTCTGCTAAATGTTGTTCACTTCTCTTTCATATTTATACAAACAAATGTATACACATGCACACACACCCTTCTGTGTGTGTGTTATGTTAGATGATTTTATCTCAATCTGTATAAATTCAGAGTTTCTGTCCCATCAGTCAGAGACAGGGATGATTTTTTCTTCATTAACGGCCATTGGCATTTTTGGAAGGGTAAGACACTACCTGCTGTCTCTTGTGCTACATGTGGAATTTGCTAAAATGAGACAAGCAATTCCTGATTGCTGCATGCCATGTTGATATGTCAGCTGCTGCTTCTGTTACTGACTTCCATAGCATGATTTCATAGCAAGACTTGAGAAAATTGGTTCTGACGTTGGTATTTTATGATGCACAGATACTTAATGACAGTAGTTTATGGCAGATGCCAACACCCAGTGGCACAAGAACTACGAGAAATCTCTGAAACCTCACTGGGAAATTCTCCACATTGCTTCTTAATTCTACCAATTTTTTTGTTTCCGCAGTATTTAGAAACCTTGTTCCTCTCAGAGATGGCACCTTCAGTACGTTTCAGGTCTTTCCTACTAAATTAGTTACCTATTACTGCATAAAAGTTTACCCTAACCCTGAGTTTCTTAAAACAACATTTATTATCTCACAGTTTCTGGGAACAGGAATCCAGGCACAGTTTAGCTGGGTCGCTCTGGCTCGGGGACTCTTAAAAGGTTGCGAAGTGTCAGCTAGGGCTATAATCATCTTAAGGTTTGGATAGAGAAGCATATGCTTTCAGGTTCACGTACATTGCTGTTTCAGGGATCAGTTCCTCTCTGACTGTTGGTTGTGGGTCTTCCTCAGTTCCTTGACATTCAGACCTCCCCGTGAGGCAGCTCAAAATATGGCAGCTGGCTACATCAGAGCCAAAAAAAGAACAAGAGAGAGTGCAAGCACGACAGAAGCCAGAATCTTTTATAACCTAAACTTAGACGTGACATCCCATCACTTTTGCCACTTTCTTTTTGTGAGAAGTAAGTCCTGATGCCTTATACCTTCTCACAAAGAGAAGGGATTATACAGAGAGTGGATACCAGGAGGCAGAGATCCTTAGGGGCCATTTTAGAAGTTGCCTACCACACCATATTTTTCATGATCTCACATATTCTTTACTGCCTAATGAAATGTTTGGAAGCCATTTGTGATTATCATTTAAAAAAGGAATTAAATAAACATTTTTTCTTCTTTATGCAGAAAATCTGATCAAAACATAAACTCTTACATTTAATTAGATGCTGGAAATTATTTGGAGCATGTGAAATTCAAATCACTCAACTTGTTAAATTATATTTTTTCAGAGGTTTTCATTTCAATTTTCAAATTGAAAGCCACTGAGTTTACAAAATGTTCTTTTGTTACCTTGTTAGTATTTGCATCAGCTGTAGTTACACACTTTTTGTATTCCTGATATCAGTTATTTCAATTTTGCACCTTATCTCTCTCACTTGTGACTTTGTTGATCCTGTGTTTTATGTGTGCTTTCATTAGCATTAATTATCTTTCTTATTTCTTTTCTGCAGTTTTTCAGGGCTTGTTTTGTTCTCCTTTTTTAACTTCTCAAGATGCATGTTTATCTCATTAATCTTAAGCTTAAAAATAAGAATATTCAGCTTGCTAATATCACAAATGTTATAATTGTATCCTAGGTCAATAAATAGAATGCTGCTGAGCACATCAGAAATTCCTTTGTGTCTTTGCCCCATCAACAAGCCTTCCAACCTCCACAAAGGTAAGCTTTGCTAAGCCAAATCAGAGCAGCTTTTAGTCTAGGGTTAATTGTCCTCACTATTGAAGCAAATCCTTCTGAGTAATCTACCTTTGCCCTATGAATTATGAGATTTTCCAGCCTGGTTAGTGGGAACAGGCACTATTCCTGGACCTGTATGATCTGAGCACTGTTTCCTCTAATCCTAACAGATGATTCTTTCTATGGCCTTGGACAGTTTCTTCTCATGCAAGTAAGTATTCATCAGTACTCTGAAGAACACTTGAGGGGGACCCCCTGCAGGTGTCTTGGATTCTCTCTCTATGCAGCAACTCCTCTCCATTACTTTGTCCTGCAAACTCAAGCCGCTTTGTTCTTCTTGTATTCTTGGTTACAGTTACAAAATTTAGGGAATATAGCAGACTCTCCCTGAGTTGCCCCTCCTTATACTATGACTTAGACACTCAAGGCAGTAGCTGGGATAAACATAGAGCATATCTTGTTTGTTTTCCACTCCTCTGAAATCACTGTGCTTTTTTGCCTGATGACCAATATTTCAAAACCATGTTTCTTCTGCTTTTTTACCCATTTTTTGAGCTTTTTTTCTGATAAGAGTATAAATTAAGTCCCTGATGTATCATCTTAGAGAGAAGTAGAAGTGCCATTTTTTTAGCATTTGTTTGTTTGTTTGTTTTTCCTTTCTTTATTTTTTTATTTCAGCATACTATGGAGGTATAAGTGTTTAGGTTACACATATTGCTTTTGCCCCACCCAAGTCAGAGCTTCAAGCGTGTCCATGCCCCAGACAGTGAGCACTGCATCCATTAGGTGTGAATATACCCATCCCCTCTTCCCTCTCCCACCTACCCAACACCGACACCAAATGAATGTTACTACTATATGTGCACTTAAGTGTTGATCAGTTAATACCAATTTGATGGTGCATACATGCGGTGCTTGTTTTTCCATTCTTGTGATACTCCACTTAGTAGAATGGGCTCCAGCTCCATCCAGGATAATACAAGAGGTGCTAGATCACCACGGCTTTTTGTGGCTGAGTAGAACTCCATGGTATACATATACCACATTTAATTAATCCTCTCATGTATTGATGGGCATTTGGGTTGTTTCCAGATCTTTGCAATTGTGAATTGTGCTGCTATAAACATTCTAGTGCAGATGTCTTTATTATAGAATGTCTTTTTTTCCTTTGGGTAAATATCCAGTAGTGGGATTGCTGGATCAAATTGTAGTTCTACTTTAAGTTCTTTGAGGTATCTCCATATAACTTTCCATAGAGGTTGCACTAATTTGCAGTCCCACCAGCAGTGTAGGAGGGTTCCTATCTCTCTGCATTCACGCCAACATTTATTGTTTGGGGACTTTTTGATAAAGGCCGTTCTCACTGGAGATAAGTGATGTCTCATCGTGGTTTTGATTTTCATTTTCTTGATGATTAGAGATGTTGAGCATCTTTTCGTATGTTTATTGGCCGTTAGTCTATCTTCTTTCAAAAAGTTTGTGCTCATGTCCCTTGCCTACTTTTTAATAGGGTTGTTTGATTTTTTTCTTGGTGATTTTTCTGAGTTCTATATAGATTCTAGCTATCAGCCCTTTATTGGACGTGTAGCATACAAATATTTTCTCCCATTCTATAAGGTATCTGTTCTTGTGATAGTTTCCTTGGCTGTGCAGAAGCTTTTTAATTTGGTCAGGTCCCATTTATTTATTTTTGTTGTTGCTGTGATTGCCTTTGAGGTCTTCTTAAGTGCCATTTTAAATAACGTTAAACTAGAACTCATTTATACTATCTAAGTGTGACTTTGTACCCTTTGACCGACATCTCCCCATTCCTTCTTACTCCTACTCTCCCCAGTCTCTGATAAACACTGTACCCCATAAATATGTACAATTATTATGTATAAATTAAAAATAAAATAAAAATTAAAGAATAAATAGTTAAAATAAAACAGAAAAAGAAAACACTAAACCAATTTTTCCCTGCCTCAAGATTAGAACTAATGCCTTTAATTTTCTTTCTTCTAGTATATTCTTCACCAATGTATGACTCAAATAAAAATAATTGCCATTTCATCAGCTGCACTAAACCTCTACCATCTTATAACTCAAGGCTAGTTAATTGTTAAGGTGATGTTACCTTTTAAGAACTGACTAATACTATGGATTTTCTTTCTGGAAAAAAATGTATTAAAATCTTAATTATGCATTAAATATGAAAGAGTTCAAGGATTCTGAAAGTTTAATAACATATCCTAAGTGGAAAAGCTCTTCTCTAACATTTAACAGTTGTGTAACACAGTATTATTCCTCTGATTTCTCACCTACCCTCTGGCCATCCTTAGTTGAAACTGTTCTTTTACTGATGCAATTAGAGTATGTAATTAATCCCTCATTCTTAATATGAATAGACAGCCAAAGATAACAAAGACTTGAGAAAGCTTCCAACGTGAAATAAAGAGGCAAAAATAAAGTGAAACATAGATAAATATTATATTGTAGGAAGAAGATCATATGGGCAAAAGACAAATCTTCAAATAAATATAGTTAACATATTCAGAGAAATAAGGAAATGTTGAACTTACATCCATTGGAGATATTTTATAAATGGGACTGGAAAAGAATGTGTATGAAGAAGCATATGAAGAAAAACATTGTCTTAGAAATTAAAAATATCAGCACCAAAATAAAAATTCAATAAAATAAAGTCAATACAATCTCCCTAAAGTAAGAAAAATTATCAAAGAGGTGGAAAGTAGGAAGGAACAGATAAGAACGTCAAAGGGTCAAACCAGAAAGTACATATCTAATCTGTAAAAGTTACATAAAGGAATGAAGAGGAGAAAACCACTGGACAGCATTCTCCCAATGAGCGTAAGAAACAAATGATAGAGACAAATATATTTACCAGAAGTTAGAGGCATAAATGTTAATATTAATGGACCCACTGAGCTAGCAAAAAGAATACTAGAGACCACACCAAGTACCATCATCATAAAATATTATTATTTGAGGGATAAAGAGAAAACCATAAGAGTTTTCAGAAAGAAAAATAAAAATAAGTGAAGAGCAACTGAACATGGAACAGGTTACTTACAAAGGGTTATGAATTATAATGCCTCAGGAATTTTCAATAGTAACATTTGGAAACTAGAAGATAATTCTGGCATACCTTCAAAATTCTGGGAAAACAAATGATATTCAAACCAGGATGTTATAATTATCTAAACCGGTAGTCAAATGTGAGGGTAACATAAAGACATTTTCCTACTTGTGATAAAAATTTACCATTCATGAAAACTGTCAGGAAGCTAGTGGAGGATGAAATCCTCTAAAGGAAGACAACACACCAAGAGAGAGGAAGACATGAGTTCCAGGAGCCAAGGAACAAATGATCTAACTCAGATGAAAAGAAAAGACAACCTCCAGAATGAAGGCAAAGGGATATCTCAGGATGACTGTCGTGCAAAAGACCAGTCAAGATTGAACAAGGAAGGGGTCATCAATAAGGAAAACTCCATAAAGAAAATAGAAATTTTGCACTAAACTGTGTAATCAATATTGCAGAAATACATTTTATAGAGTGTGGAGCATTTGGGAAGAATTATTAGTAACAATAGGCACATAAAAAAGCAGATAAAAAAATAAAAGACCGTTTGAGGAAAAAAATTTTCAAGAAACAATCCATGATCATTATATATTACTTGTTGTTAATGGAAAAACTTTATAATGTCAAAATATTATGAATATGGAGCTATCCCCAGGTTGTGGTATGATTATATTGGAAAAATAAGTGAGAGAAAATTGGAGGGAGGTAGGATGGTGTAAAATGTAAAATTCTCAACTACCATAATAGGAAAGCAATACACAAGTTATAAAGCTGATAAATCAAGATAAGTCACAAAATGCATATTTTTTAGATATATGGAGGTAAATAGATAAAGACAATGCTAAGAGCTGGAAATGATTGCCTCCAAAGGGACAAGGTTTGAGGGCAGGAATAGGTGGAACAAACAACTTCTTTTTGTATTTGTGTATGGGTTTTAGATTATTTGCTTGTTTTGAACTATGTGTATACGATACATTTATAAAATAACAAGTATCAAAAGTATCAAATAAAAAATAAGATGGAACATATGTTGTTGACACCCCACTCCAAATTCTGTTGGCCCACGCTGAGTCCACCAGCAGCTATGGCAGATGATTCCCACACACTCTGACAACTCAAGAACTTGATTGATTCTCTTTTCTCTGCCTGAGAGCTTTATTGGCAGAAGAGCATAATGCTTACTGCTACCAAGAGCAATATGTAGATGTGTAGTACCTACAAGTCTGGTCCCAATCCTCAAACAATGCATATTGTTGTGGGTGGTTAAATGTTCCAGGTTCTTATTCCTCTACAGAAAGATGATTCTGAGGACATGTTTCTCATGGTTTCTCAATAATATCCTACATATTAATGTGCTCCGTTGGCTTTTTTTCATTTCCCTCACTTTCTTACTTATGCTACTTGGGAACACCTCTCAAATAAACTACATGAATCCAAGTTTTTTCCTTGATATATAATTTTCAGTGAACCCAAACTAAGATATCTAGATGTTTCTTAATGCCTATTTATATGCCTTTCTTTTATCTTTTTTGTTGTTACTATTGTCTATTTTATTCTTGCTATTACTGTCTTGTAGCAAGTAAAGAACTCTACTTCTATAATTGACCATTAAAAAATTAAGGTCAGTAGATCCTTACGTGTTATGAAACAGATTGATGGTACATAATGAAAAATTCCAGAGCATAGTTCAAAGTAGAGCTCCAACATTATATGGTGGATATTTTTGTTGTCTGCTCTGCATAAACTTCAGTGCATCTCTTAGCAGTTCTTTGATCTTCTGTGTTCCTGACCACATTGTTAAAGAATTATGGATCAATCTACATCCATTGTTTTTTGGGGGACAAGAAAAGCATGTCTTCTCCTTCAAACAAGAGAACAGAAAAACCCAGAATTAGAGAGGAACGAGCACACGTTGTTATTTAAAATGTCTTTGCTGAGAAAGAACACATAATTAGTAATAAGGAAACCTGCACCATATATAACAGAGGAAATAAATGCAGATCTTCCATTTGTGCAGAGTACTGAGTGTTTACTGGTACATCTTGATGTTATAAAAGAGTCTTTTTTAAAAAAAATCACCATGGTATCCAATGCAATGTTCCAAAAGGATTAATTTGGTAGGAAATTCAATGCTTTGCCTAGATACAAGATCTTTAAAAATTATATATGTGCCAAATTGTGCTAAAATAATTGGGTAGCTGAGGAAATCTGCTCCAATAAATTCAAATAGTGAATATTTGATTTAAATTGATACCAAGCACCATATCAAAAAGACTATTTCTATTTCTCCTGCTTAACATAAAGAAGAGCCTGAAAATAGTTCATTTTAAAGATTTAAAAAAATTATTTGGACTGAAAACTGTAGTCTAATCTGAAGTATTACCATGAAATGCTATTTATGAAGTAAAGCCAAAATTTATATTAAAAGCACATCTAAGGGCTTTGTGGTCAATTCCTAGATTGAGTTATACCATCTTATTGCTGATGAGGTCTATATTTTAGGATCTGGTCTTATTTTATTCAGTTATTTGGGAATTAACTATTTGGGTTGCTTCTTGTCTGATTACTTCAAGAGTTCAAGAAATTCAAGAGATAGAGGCCAATACCTCATTGTCCATACCAGGTTAAATATACATATGCACAGCAATCATTAGTGCCTGTGCTGCGTGACATAGTCTATTTGCTTTGCAGAATTTTGTTGGTTAAATTTAGTAAGAGAATTAGTTTAAACACTGTTTATCATAATGTACAAAGACCAGAGGCTTTTGGGAGCTAGTGTTCAATGAACTTTTTAGACTAGTTTAACTTAGGGAGGCTTATAATCTCATTATCTAATCCAGCTACCATAATCTTCTTGAGATATCATAAAGTTTGTAAAATGCCAATACCTATGATTTTTCAGGGTATATTTATAACTCCAGTTTTCCTGAGGAACTACTAAGAGTTTTCCCCCCTTTTGCCTTCTATGGGGTTTTATTTGTTGGAATGTTTAAGAAAAAAAATGTGTATACATTAATATCAAAGAGAAATTCCTGTTCTGACACTTATTTTACTTATTAACTGTGTTACCTGGGTCAAGATAGTTGGCTTATGTAATCTTTAAATGCTTCTTCTATTGAGTGGGAAAAATAATACTTATCTTGTATGATTGTTTGAAGAATTAAATGAAATGATTTGAGAACAACAACTGATATTCAACATATGTTAGTTTCTACCCCTTACCAACATCAAATCCCGTGCTATACAACCATAACCACATCTGCAAAACTGTAGGCAAGAGCCAATGAGGCTTAGATTTAGTAAACAGCATTTTGAGCAGATTTAGACAGTATTTTGTAGCTGACTGGATACGAAGATGAAGGAGAAAATGGAATTGGACATGACTAATGTCCAGCTATGCTAACAGTATAAATAATGATACCCTTATTGGGATCAGGGAATGTAAAAGTGAAATATGTTTAGGTGTTATTCTTTAATATCCCAAAATAATTACTAGATACTGAATGTTTATGATGAACCAAGTATTATTGTAAAGAGTCTTATGTTTTACCTTATTCTGTACTCATGAAAACTCTATGAAATACATAAAATTATTTCTCTCATTTTATGGAGGTTGTATTGATTTGTGGTAACTACAGAGAAGTTTAGGAGCATGCTCAGAAGAGTTTGTAATTAGGGGAGCCAGAATTTGAACCAGGCAAATGGATTTCAAATTCATGTTTTTAATCACTTCCTAAATTAAGTATTAAATAGATTCTCAGAAGCCACTAGTCACTATGGGGTTATAATGAGAGAGAGTGAGGAGAGCAATAGAGATTGTATCACATTTTATAATTTTGTAATTCTAGGAGGATTTTCAAGAACAAAAAAAAACTTCATATGGCCAACTGCATGAGGTGGTCAACTTGGAATAGTACAGAAAAGACATATTCTGAATTGGCTGTTACATGATAACTTCTAGAGAAGTTTTATTTTAAAGGTGCACGTAGACAATTGATTTTGGTGCTCTTACAAGTAACTTGACATGAGGACAAAGGGATAGGAAATATTGAGTATTCTCTTAAATTTAATTCAGTTTTGAAATAGAAGAAAATGAACTATATGATATCTACACAGGTGGCTTTATATTTTCTTAAAATTACTTAATTGAAAATTACTTATTGAGCACTTACTGTTTTCAAGGCACTATTCTGAGCACTAGGGGTATATCAGTGAACACAATAGAAAGATGGGAGATATGTTGTTTGTAGGCTAACAGAAGAAGAGGCCAGTGGAAGAAAAATAAATAAATAAAGGATTCCTATTTTAGACAGTAAAAGTGACCTATCTCTGGTGGTGTCACTTTTTCTTTTGCTGAACAGAAAATCAACTATAAAACAGTTTTATTTTTCGAAGACAATAAACTACAACTCCCCAAATACTGGAAGTATATTTCCTCAATTTTCTGAGCTGTTCACAATGCAATCGCTACAGATATAATACACTTTGAAATTTAATCTTCAGTATGGACATTTCTCCATCATTTTTTACATCTATACAATAACCAAAAATTCTGAACTCTACTATTTGCCAATTTCCATAATGTAAATTTTCCAACCATGTCCAATTTCAAGCTGCTGAGGAGACTGAATACAGAATTGGGAAAAAAATGCACAGTAGTATATGACTATATGGTAACTCTATCATGTTAACAAAATAGATATAAATAACCTTAATAGCATGACTAAAAGTATAATAAAATACTATGGAAGTATGAGTTTTGAGTAATTATTACCTTTGTTTTAATATAACTTATTAAATTTATATTTAGATAACTTATATTTTAATATTGAGTATGCTTAACAACCAGCTTGTTATATTCCTGATAATTTAGCAATCATCTCTCAAGAGCTGGTGAAAATTAGTTCCAGCATACCACTGTATGACATATTCTTGGCAGATGAAAGTGGAGTGGTTAGGGCAAGGCAACTTTGATTTAAATCCCCTCCACAACCACCCAGAATTGGGGAAGAATAGTTTCTCATATTTTATAAGGAATAGAGAACAGATGGATGCTCTGTAAGGAAAAATCCAACATGGGTCCAAGTCTACTACAGGCCCAGTTCTACTTATTTTTTTTTCTTTCATCCCTTCCTATAGTAAAATAGCCACCCACATCTCATACTTCTCATGTCCCTTGCTCTGCTAAATTATTCTCCATGGTAGTTATATCACCAAGCATATTATTTATGTTTCTTTAATTGTCTGTGATCTAAAACATAAAAAAATACAACTCTTTCTTATGAGTTGTTGCTTCTCAGAGATGATCAGAGATGACTGCTTGTCATGAGAAACTGGGTAGTAACCCTGTGATCCTATGGGACCATCAAGATTTCCAAGTTAGTATAAGGGTAGTATTTAATAAATCTCTTAAAATATGTGTATTAAACATGTATGCTGTTTGCTTTGTAATATTCAGCGTCTTCCACATAATTGCTTTTATGACTTTTTAGAACTTGATACAATTTCTCAAATAGGTCACTGTAAATTTAGTACCACCGGAAAAAAAACAGAAGTATACAACAAATTAGTAAACAAAAACCCTGATATCTTCAAAATCAAGCATTGCCAGGGCTAACAAAATCTCTAATATTGGCCATAATGGAGTTAGAGGTGAAAAAGACAAAGCTTTGGATGGAAGAGAAGTATCCTGCTGTTATCTAAATGGTATAGTTGTAGTGAAAATTTTCAACAGATGTTTTAAAGGCAGAGACCTCAAGATGTGTACTTGGAAACTTAAGCTAAGGAAAAGTGATGGAGCACAACAACAAAAAAAGTTGCAGAATATGTGGGATTTCTCATTATTTTGGACTAAACTCTGAGAGGAAAGGGGTCCAGAAGGGCATAGAAGCCCATGTGTTTAAGTGATTAAATTTGAAAAATGTCTAATCAGTAAGAACTCCACTAAGAATAATGCAATTAGAGTAACTTCATTTTTTCTTCATGTCTATAAGTACATTCATTATCAGACCAACGGACCAGAGAAATATGCTTTCTTTGGCAAATTCACTCATCTTGTTTATAATGCACAATGTGTTCTATTTTTGCACAACTCCAAGATTCCATGGTCACTTGCTTCACTGAATATTATGCCATTTCTTTTTTTAAAAAAACATGCTTTTTGCTATATATCCATTTTAATCTACCTAATTTTATTCTATCTTCTACAATAGGAAGCTTATAATCTGCCAGAGTAGAAATAGCTGTGGTTATTAGTCCAGAGGCTATAATTGAATTTCTTTAAAAATTCTATAAGGTACATCCCTAAAAACTGTGAAGAACATCATACAGTGCCATTCAGTTTTGGAGGATCTCAGGACTCCAAAAGGAAAAAGAAAAAAGGATTAAAGGAGAATTTTGGTAATTGCTTTTTAGTCTTCCCTTAAATTTTCCTCATTCTTCCTCTTTCTCATACCCTTGATTTTCCTTTCTATGTTATTTTTGAGGAAGCAATCAATTCGACTATGAAAGAACTTCTTCATTTGTTTGTTAAAATGAATAAACAAAACAACACCAAAACAAAAAGTAAAACACACCTTAGTGAAAAAAATGTAAGTAAAGCATAAAAGAAAAATAGATTCTAGTATTGGCCAACAGAGATAATTTGTGATCACAAACCATTAACAACCTGAGAGCAATTATATTTCAAACCTTGATCAATTATAATGCAATTCTTTGGCATTGTTCATGTGCCAGGAATCAAATAATTTTAATTATTAATCCTCTTCATATCTAATTGTACAAAATTGTCAGTTGCTTTTATGTAACAAAAATTGTTCATCATCTGGTTTGACTGCAGACATGACAAACATAGTTATTTTTTTAAACTTTCAACCAAGATATATAAACATACAAATTTATTCATTCAAAATTATGTCAGAAAGATTTCTAAATCCATTGTTCAAACCTTTCTTCTAAAACTGGCGGTAAAATCTCTTGGGGCTATACTAACAATTGATTATTGAAAATAAGACTAAGTTTCATATATGCTTATAGTTCAAGACAACTTACATGGAAATATTTATGTTTTACATGCTCTATTTATGTCTATAGCAGCATTAAGAAATAACAAAACTATGTTTTTAGTCTTTTGTTAGCCTTTTATATATCAGTTCTATATATTTTTTTGGCTTAAACAACAGAAATTTATTTTCTTGCACTTTTGGAGGGTAGAAGTCCAAGCTCAAGGTAAAATGTGGTATATGTATACCATGGAGTTCTAGTCAGCCACAAAAAACTGTGGTGATTTAGTACCTCTTGCATTATCCTGGATGGAGCTGGAGCCCATCTACTAAGTGAAGCATCCCAAGAATGGAAAAACAAGCACCACACGTACTCACCATTAAATTGGTATTAACTGATCAACACGTGCACATACAGCAGTAAAATTCCTCTGGTGTCGGGAAGGTGGGAGGGGGGAGGAGGGAATGGGTATATTCACACCTAATGGGTGCATTGTGCACCGTCTGGGGGATGGACACGCTTGAAGCTCTGACTAAGATGAGGAAAAGGCAATGTATCAGTCCAGTATAAACAACACCCTAGCTAACATCCAGTCCCAGATGGCACAGAGAAAGGAGTACCATTAAACATAGACTATGGTCTAACAGGACTAACAGCCTATAGTCTTCCTATAATTGGGATAAAAAACTGCATTAGAACAATATTTTCTCACCTTCATAACACCTAGCTATCCTTTCTCCTAGTTGAGTTGCTAGCTCTTTTCTAGGTCAAACTGGAAAAAAACACATTTATGCTGCAGCAACACTATCATTTTATTTTTTTCTGGATGCTATCAATTATAAAACCACTGGACAGAATAAAATCCTAAAGTCATATCATTTTGAATGCCAGTGTCAGCTGTCTGTGATTTCTCAAAGGTAAATACTAGAGAAAGAGCAAACCCACATGGAACCCTTTTTATCTTGGGCAGAAGTCGAATATTTGGAAAAGTTAATGTTGATGAGCAGAAACTCTCATTCCAGAAAGTCTAGCTTCTAAGGCCGAATTCCACTAAGTGAAAAAGTGATAAAGCCCCTACTCATTCGCTGCTCTTGCTTGTCCTGTCCTCATACAACTGAAGATGATTTAGAAGAATCTCTGGTCATAGGGAACTACAATGCCAAAAGGCCGGCCCACTAGAGAATGAAGGCTTCAACCAATGTGGCACTCTCCCCATCCTATCTGTGCTTCTTCTCCTTTGAGAATATTATTTTCTTTATCCTAATAAAGACAGTACAGATTTGTGCTGAATAAGTAAAAATTAATTTACTTCATTTTCTTTAACTTCCCTTAGATGGAATTCAGACTGATTAGATGAAAGTTTTTGTAATTGTTTCTAAGGCGGTTTTACATGATCTTTCCAAGATAATGAAAAAAATGTAAGTCAAAGATGAAAAAATGCCAATCAATCTTAAATATTTAACAAAAAGTACTGGATAGAAAAATAGATGTACATTATTATAATGGACACATTAATATGATATATTTGAATACTAAATGGAAAAACATTAAAAATGTTAGCAGTGAGTTTTTCTGAATTGTGGCATTATATGTGCTTTATGTTCTTAAAATTACTTTCTTAGTTTTTAAACAATTGGTATATTTTTATATATATTCTGAAAAAGTTATACACTTATAAAAATAGGCAGTCTACTTAACCTTAAAGGAAGATCATTTAAATAGTGTATATGGGAATGTTTCTATTATAAGAGGCCTTGTGATTTCACACTCTCAATGTATAGAAAACATATTTTAATAGTGTTTACTGATAGGAGGTATTTAAGTTTATACAAAAATAAAGAGGCCACCTCTGCTGTTTTAATTCCCATCTTCATTTTCACATTAGATGCATACATAGGCACTCTGACAATCAGTCAGTCCCTTATCTACAATGATTACTTTAACAGTATCCCCCAAGGCTTATCATGTCATTTTGTTTGACCTTCAGTTAACTAACTCATGCTGATTTCTTTAGTGGTCCCCTAAGACAGGTTCTCTTACTTATATAGAGTCTAATGGAGACACTCGTGTAGGTTTTCTTTTTTTACTATTTCTCAAAAATCCCATTAACAGAGTCTCTATTGTAATACTCATCTAATTATAACATGCTCCTTGCTGAGCTCAGAGGGCAAGCATTCTAATAAAACTGTGGTCCCGTACTGAGAAGTGGAAAGAAATAACTGTCATTCTTACTTCAGTAGTAAATTTTAATAAATTAGAGTCTGCAGAATTTTAAATCCACTTGGCAAAGGTAAACTGAAAGGGTGAGTCTACTACTGATTTGGGCATGAACTAGGGATACAAATATCCTGCTTAGATGTTAACTGGATTGTTTGGTTTTTTTAAAAAAACCACTTTATTAAGATGTGATTGACATTTAAAAATCTGTACATATTTAATGTATACATCTCAATAAGTTGGGGAATACATATACACACTGAAACCATCACTACCATTAAGGCAATAAATATATCTGTCACTTCCCAAAGTTTCCTCCTGCACCTATTATTATCATTATCATTATCATTATTATTTCAGTATGGTGAGAGCACTTAACATAAGATTCTCTCTTTTGGCATTTTAAGTATTCAATACAGTATTGCTAGCTACAGGGACTATGCTGTATAGTCAATCCTCAGAATTTCTGTACCTTGCATAACTGAAACTTTGTACCCTTTAGCCACCACCTTCCTATTTAACCACCATTGTTCTCTCTGTTTCTATGAGTTTGACCATTTTAGATTCTACATGTAGGTGAGATGATGTGGTGTTTTTCTTTCTGTGTCTAGCTCATTTCATTTAGCACAGTATCCTCCAGGTCCACCCATGTTGTCACAAATGGCAGGATTTCCTTCCTTTTTTAAGGCTGAATGATATACCATCATATGTGTATACCACATATTCTTTATCCATTCATTTTTACATGGACATTTAGGTTGTTTTCCTTCCCCATCTTGGCGACTGTGAATAATGCTGAAATGAACATGGGAGTGCAGATATCTCTTCAAGATCCTGATTTCAATTCTTTTGCATATATACCCAGAAGTAGGATTGCAGGATCACATAGTAGTTCTGTTTTTAATTTTATGAAGAACCTCTACACTGTTTTCCATAATGGCTGGACCAATTTGCATTCCCACCTACAGTGTACCAGGATTCACTATTCTGCACAACGTCACCAACACTAATTATCTTTCATCATTTTGGTAATAGCCATTCTAACAGGTGTGAGGTGATATCTCATTGTGGTTTTGATTTGCATTTTCATGATGATTAGAGATGTTGAGAATTTTTTAATATGTTTGTTTAAGTCTTCATAATCCATTTTGAGTTGTTTCTTATGTATTATTTAATATAAGTGTCCAATTTCATTCTTTTGCATGTAGATATACAATTTTACCAACATCATTTATTGAAAAGACTAACCTTTCCCACAGAGTGTTTTTGGTACCCTTCTTGAAAATTAATTATAAGCATGAGTTTATTTCTGGACTCTCTATTTTGTTCCATTGGTCTATCTGTTTTTATGTCTGTACAATACTATTGTGATTATTATAGCTTTGTAATATAATTTCAAATCAATAAGTGTGATGCATCCAGCTTTGTTCTTCTTGCTTGAGATTGCTTTGGTTATTGGGTGTTTATTGTGTTTCCATATGAATTTTAGGATTGTATCTTCTGTTTCTATTCATACACCTTGACCACCTGGCTAAATGTTGTTTTCAAGAGAAATCGTGGGATTCTCTGCCTCTGTGGCTCTGCTCATTTAATTCTCTTTTCCTTGAAAGGATTTTCCTTCTATCACTGTTTGTCCAAATTCTACTATTTTTTCAAAGTCTAGACAAATATTGCTATAATTTTTTATTTTCCATAGCCAAAAATGGGCTTCCTGTCTCTCTCCTCTGAACATAATAGAACCTTGTTTACACTTTCTTAAGTATAAAGATCATTTTCCATTTTTCATGTATTTGTTTCTGTGTCAAAATCTAAAGTAATTTTCATCTGATCAAACAATAAGACTACATTTTTCAGCCTCCTTTGAAGTTAGTTTTGGAGCAAGTGATTGAGTTCTAGCTGATAATATGTGGACAGGTTTGTTCATGAAATATCTTACATTGATCTTTCTCTCTCTTTTTGCTCATTGGACTACTGAATACAGAGAATCTAGTGAAGAATCTCACGAGTCTCTTTATGGATGGGGAGCCATAGGATGCAAGGACTAAAATCCCTGGATCACCATGTAGAGCGCTTCTTGCCAACAACTTATTTCAACTGTGAAGTAAGTGAGAAAACTTCATTATATTATTATAGATTTTTATTTTTTTTATTTTTTTATTTTTTTTTAGATTTTTAGATTATTGTTGTTACAGCAGCTAGCACTAATGACCTTGATTAATTGTGTATGTTCCCTTTACAGGATGACTTCAACTATGGTTACTATATTGAAGTCTCCCAGAGCCATGTCTCTAGCTTTGATGTTTTCCCTGAGCACCAGATTTGCATTTCCTACTGTCTGATGTACATCTCCCTATGGGTGTTCCAAAGGCCTGTCAAACATAGCATTTATCAAATAGAAACTACGGTTATCAACTTTACTAGTTTCTTAGAGCTACTACAACAATCCACCACAAATTGGGAGTCTTAGAATAACAGAAATTTATTATCTCACAGTTCTGGAAGCTGCAACTTGAAATAAAGATGTTAGCAGAGCCATTCTCCCTCTGAAACCTGTAGAAGGAATATTTCCTTTTCTATCTCTTGTTTCTAGTGGTGACTATCAATCCTTGGCATTCCTTCACATGTAGCTGCATCACTCTAATCTCTGTCTTTGCTATCACCTGGCATTCTTCCTGTGTCTCTGTCTTCACATGGTGTTTACTCTTCTTGTAGGGACAACAGTCATAGTGGATTAAGACTCACCCTAATGACTTCATCTTAATTTGATTACTTCTGCAAAGACCCTATTTCCAAGAAAGGTCACATTCATATGTGCCGAGGATTAGGAAGGACTTCAACATAGCTTTTTGGGGATCACAATTCAACCTATAACATCAACTCACAATCCATCTTAACAGAATCACTATCATCTTCTCACTCAGTACTGGAACTTGAAAGTCATTCTATAATTAGAACTTCCTTTTATACGTTGGTATGTCAAGTCAACATAATGTAAGATTTCTCCCTTCAACTTCCCGTCCTATAAGTTCTATCACTGGTACAGACTAAGTCACAGTGTTTTTCTGGAGACAAATTCCAATCTCTTACATTTTCTCTAAAAAATATTTTTAAAACCAAATCAATCATGTAACAATTCTGCTCAAAAGCTTTAATTGTCTGTAATTATTCTTCTTTCTCCCACCAGTAGTCACCTTAAACTTGCACAATGTCCTTTTACCATTGTTGTGCTTTAGGTTTCTTTGTTTGTCTTGTTTTTTCCTCATTTGGAGTGCCTGTGGTGGAGATGACTTTTGGGTAACTCAGGTGAAAAGTGGATAGTGGTTAAAGGGGTGAAGCACTAGGTTATCCAGGGACATTATAGATTAAAGGTAACAATAGCGCTTATATACATCTTCACTATTTGCAAAGAACTCTGATGTGCACTGTCTCCTTTGAGATTCACAGCCATCCTATGAGATAGGCTAATAGTATCTCAAATTTGTTATTAAGAAACTGATACTGAGAAGTCTAACTGACTAGTTCCAGAAAGCCCAGCTGTTTATTAGCACAAATAGATATTATACCAAAATTATTTTATTGTATGTTCTATGCCTTTTGACCACAGCAAGCTTGCCTAAGAGGACAAAGAATATAAATTTCAGGATCACTTGATTTTAAGTGGTATCTTAGGAAAATACGACATTGAAGGGGATTGGCCAAGAGGAGTGTGACATTTAGGAGGATCATCAGTGGAGAGTAATGTTAGTCAAAGCAAGGGAGGAAAATGATTCAAGGAGGAAAAAATTATGATAAGCAGTAGTATATTGCAAAGATATCATAAAAATTTTTCCTCAATAGAATTGTCACAATAAGAGCTGGGCAAAAACAGTCAATTAATGAAATATTAATAGTAGAGTTTGAAATAACTTGACTATGGTGTCAGACTCTGAATTGACATCAGAGCCTAAATTATGGCTTGGAAAAAAGTAGATGAGCAAACCCAAAACAATGTCTAGAGATACTGTGCAATAAATACAGTGGGTTGTCAGCAACATTATGGTGTGCAAAAATTAATTACTAATGTCATAGTTTGTTTATAACAAAACAAATGAAATTAATAATGAAAAGTTAGATTAAACTACAGTTAAGATTCTATTAGTCTGAGTTCTGGATCTACCACTAAGTGATATTGGCTAAATTAATTTACCTTTCTAGCTTTTCATTTGTTTGTTCTGTTCAATTTTAATAAGCAACCTCTAAATAATAAAATTTTTGGATTCACACAATGAAATTTAGATTTTATAGCTACACAAATACAATTAAAGCAAACATACTTATTACTTAAAATTTTTATGGAAGAGATTTCATCCTGGGGCCACATGAAACATAAAATCTTACTTGTTGGTGTTCTTATTGTTACAATTAATATTGACAATTTAATTCTAAAAATGTGAATTAAATGAATAGAAGTCAATAAATTTTGTTTTTCTATTTATGTCTACCTTTAAATTACACTATAAGTTTTTATTCTAGCTTCATAATAAAACACTGTGGCCCCAAGGAAAAGCGTTTGATTTATTTTGTGTGTGTGTGTGTGTGTGTGTGTGTGTGGTAGTCAATGTGTTGATACTGTATAAGATAAATTTGCAAAACCAAATAGACTTTTCAGTTCAGAGATTGACTGCAATATTGTATAGAATATGTTCTTTTGAATTCCAGCTCAGGAACGATTCTTGTTTATTTGTGCAAACCCCTAAAGTGAAACATGAGAATGTCATAGGCAGTCTCAGGGTCCAGCAAAGGAAATAGGCAAATATGTAAGTTCCACCGGGGAACCTATTCAGTTACAGCTATCATTGATTATTAACCCAAGCCTCATTTCCACTCATTGGGCTTTTTCCTCTAACATATTTTCAGTTAATGTGCCTACTCCTCAGTTTGGCACATACTATGGCAATTAGCACATACTATTCTCTCATTGCTTAACTTATCTAGGTTCTTCATAGAGGGTTTATTCAAGGAAGCTCACTGATTTTTCTACCACAAGAATGTTTATGCTCTACTCCATTCTTAAAAATTAGATCTATCTATCTTGATCATGATAAAAAATAATCATAAAATTATAAACTCCAAATGAAAAATGCCTTTATTGCCCTCAAATTCAGGGACATATTAATAGTTCTATGGGACATATGACTCAATGCCCTAAATTTTCCCCAGGAAAAAAATGTATAATAGAAACTTAAATTTCAATACCTTGCTTTCTAACCTTTCTTCTAAACTCTAATATCATTTTGTTATCCAATAACATGAATTTTAGATAATGAATTCTCTCAGATCTATGAAATAATCTATTTCATAACTCAAACTCAAGACAACAGAAAAAATTTTATAACCAATTATTTTAAACATATGACAAATCTCCTTACAAACAAATAAACAAACAAGAAGAAATCTAACAGAAATTTAATCCTTTAACACATCCCTCCTCTCTTTTTAAATTTTTATGGTTTCCATTCATATCTTTTTATACTATCTATCTCTCAAAAAGTTGTTGTTTTGATAGATTTGTCTTTTAGGCTTCCTACTCAAGATATAAGTAGCTTATACACCACCATTACAGCAATAGAGTATTCTGAATTTGTGTACTTACTGTTACCAGCATGTTGTACACCTTCAGATAATTTTGTTGTTGTTGTTCATTAACATCCTTTCCTTTCAGCTTGAGTAATTCTTTTTAGCATTTCCTGTAGGACAGTTCTGATTTTGATGAAATACCTTAGCTTTTTTTGTCTGGGAAAGTCATTATTTCTCCTTCATGTTTGAAGGATATTTTTATGGGATATAATATTCTGGAGTTAAGATTTTGTTCCCTCAGCACCTTGAATATATCATGCCATTCTTTCCTGGCCTGTAAGGTTTCCATGGAGAAGTCTGCTGCCAAACATATTGGAGCTCATTTATTAGTTATTTTTTTTCTTCTTTCCCTTAGGACCTTTTCTTTATCTCTGACCTTTGGGAGCTGTTTATTAAATTCCTTGATGTAGCTTTGTTTTGGTTAAATCTGCTTGGTGTTCTGTGACCTTCTTGTACCTGCATATTGATATCCTTCTCCAGGTTTGGAAAGTTCTCTGTTATTATTTCTTTGAACAAACTTTCTACCCCAATCTCTCTCTCTATCTGCTTTTTAAGGCCAATATCTCTTAGATTTGCCCTTTTGAGACTATTTTCTAAATCTTGTAGGCATGTGTCATTCTTGTTCATTCTTTTTTCTTCTCCTTACTGTGTTTTCAAGTAGCCTGTCTTCAAGGTCACCAATTCTTTCTTCTGCTTAGTTAATTCTGCTGTTGACAGACTCTGATGCATTTCTCAGTTCATCAATTGAATTCCTAAGCTCCAAAGTTTCTTCTTGACTTTTTAAAATCATTTTAATCTCTTTGTTACATTTATCTGCTAGGCTTCTGAATTCCTTCTCTGTGTTGTTTGAAGTTCACTGAGCTTCCTCAGGACACCTATTTTTAATCCTTTGTCTGAAAGGTCACCTATCTCCATCACTCCAGGATTGGTCACTCATACTTTATTTAGTTCATTTAGTGAAGCCTTCCTGGATATTTTTGATGCTTATGCATGTTTGTCCCTGTGTGGGCATTGAAGAGTTAGATATTCATTTTAATCTTTGCAGCCTGGGCTTATTTGAACCCATCATTCTTGAGAAGGCTTTCTCGATATTCAAAGGCAATTGAATGTTGTGGTCTAAGTGTTTGGTCACTGTACCTGTATCACTACTGGGAGTGCCCCAATCCCAGTAATGCTGTGGCTCTTGCAGACTCCTGGTGCTACCACCTAGGTGGATTTGGGTAAGATATGGGAGAATTCCCTGGATTACCAGGCAAAGTCTCTCATTCTCTTCCCTCATTCGCTGCGCTTGGATGCTAGAGTTGGGGGAAGAGTGACACGGGCACTCCCTTGTGGCCACCAGTGCCAGGGGGTCACACCTGAAGCCATCTCAGTCTCACCAAAGCCAGTGGTGTCTGTTGCCTGGGTACTTCTGATGTTTATTCAAAGTCTAGGGGCTCTTTAGTCAGCAGGTGGTGAATTCTGCCAGGACCAGGTCCTTCCATTCAGGGCAGCGTGTTTCCTTCCAGCCAAAGGTGGGTCCAGAAATACCTGCCAGGAACTAAGGCCTGGACTCAGGGGCTTCAGGAGTCTGTTTGGTACTTTGTTTTACTGTGGCTGAGCTGGTACCCGAGCTACAAAAAGAAAAAAAAAAAAAAAACCTCTGAGCTCTTCCTTTTCCTTTTCCCAAGTGGAAGAATGCTCTTCCTGAGCCCAAAATGTCTGTAGTTGGAGGAGGGATGACATGCGCATGCTTGGTTACAGCTAATGGTGTTTCACTGGGTCACATGCACCCCAAGTCCACTGGCTCTGATCTAGCACAGCTGCAGGAATTGTCCAAGGACTGCAGCCTTTGCGGCCCAGCTGCCTTATGAATTTGGTTCAAGCCCCAGGTTACTTTTTTTCCGCGGGGTGGTCAGGCTAGCTGGAACTTGGGTTTTAGGGCACCAGCAGAATTCTACCCTGTGCTATATTCCCCTGTGCTAGGGCAACCCTGAGTTTCAATGCAAATTTCCATAATCACTTCACTGTCCCTCCCCTGGGCACGCAGATTCTCTCTCCACTCATCATGCTGGCTCCGTACTGCTCGGGGATAGGAGAAGGGTGACATTGGCAATGCAAGATTGTGTTTTATGCCCTCTTCAGTGCTTTTTTTCTTGATATAATGTTAAAGTCAGGTAATATGATCGCTCACTTGATTTTTGGTTCTTCTGAAAGTACTTGCTTGCAGGGATAGTTGTTGAATTTGGTGTTCATGCAGAGGGACAACTGTTGGAGGTTTCTATTTGGCTATCTTGCTCTGCTTACTCTATCCTTTGATTTTTCTTGAAATATTTCTCTTTATTGAAGTTATACCACTGGTCTAAAATCTATGAGAAAGAATTACTGTTAGCAAGTCATATTATGAACAATCTATTTTTAGTTCTACTGTGACAATCTTGTTTCAGTAATACAAAAATGCTATGATACAGCTGTCAGCCTCTTAAAACATCGAATCATGCTGAATTCTTAAGCAAAAGCAAATATGGAAACCTTGAAATAATAGTGTGGTTAAGGGTGTGGGCGCTGGAGTGACCTACATGTGAGCATGGCTTCTACCTCTGCTATTTACTAGATATGGATCTTGAAAGTATTATTTAAACTAAACATCAGTTTTGTCATCTATAACTTGGAGATGATTTCAGACAAATAGGGTTGTTGTAATAATATACTATTACCATGGAAACTGGCACTCAACAAATGATATATTTTATCTATGATTTCTAATATTATTTTAATATTCTTTTTAGTTGATATATATGATTAAAGATTAAAGAGTCACACAAGGATAATTTTATTTATTTATTTATTTGAGATAGGGTCTCACTGTCACCCTGGCTAGAGTGCAGTGGCATCATCATAGCTCACAGCAACCTCAAACTCCTGGGCTCAAGTGATTTTCCTGCCTCAGCCTCCCAAATAGCTAGGAGTACAGGCATGCACCACCATGCCTGGTTAATTTTTTCTATTTTTTTGTAAAGATGGGGTCTGACTCTTGCTCAGGCTGGTCTTGAATTCTTGATCTCAGGTGATCCTCCCACCTTGACCTCACAAAATGCTAGGATTACAAGTGTAAGCCACCTCGCCTGGCCTTTATTCTTTTAAAATTTATTTAATTTTATTTCTATGGAAGCAAAAATATTTTTAAAATTGCCAATTAAAAAGTAACTTCACTTTGTGTATTTTGCATTAGGTTATTTTAAACCTTTCTTGGATGGAAAAAATAGTTTGTAGATCCTATAGAAATTTGCAATAAGTGAATTGGAAAAAAAAAAGATTCTAAATTGTCACCCCATGTCTAATGTAGAATTGATTCTCAGCCTTTTATATTTGGCTCTTTAGAGGTCATTATGTAACTTACTTTTGCATCCTAATAAACAACCCCAAAGTTTATAAATTTAAAATGGCAATCCTTCATTTGCTCAGCTGGGCAATTCTTCTGGATTTATCTGGGCTTATTTAGGAATCTGAAATCAGCTGCCAATCACATAAAAGCTTCAATACTGCAGGCTTTGGCTGGCTGTCCACTTTGGTGAAGGGGGTGACTGGAGTGTCTCACCCAAGAGGTTAGTCTGGGCTTGATCACAGCACTGCAGAGCTAAGTCCAAGGAAACTGGCAAAAGAGTACAAGACATCTTAAAGCCTAGGATCAGAAGTGGTAAAATATTATTCCAGCATTCTGTTGCCCAAAGCAATTGATAAGGTCAGCGCAGATTCATGGAGTAGGAATGGAAGAAGCCACAAATTCACATTGCAACGGGAATGCATACAGGGAAGGGGATGATTGTAGCAACTTTGTTAGCATTGTACCTTGGCTATTTTTCTCCAGGGTTGGGAAAACAATCTCTAGTTGCTTAAATTTACTTAATACTGGAACCAGAATGGTTACTTAATGGTTTGTCATTGGAAATAAAACTGCTAAATAGCCTAGTTCCTTTTAATGATTACTTCTCTTTGAAAAAAGTCAGAAGACAAAACATTCTTAAGAAAAATAATTAAAAGAAATTCAAGGCCACACACGAACCAAAACAGAAAACACACAGAAATGCAATGCATAGACACAAACAACACACACACACACACACACACACACGCACACACACACACACACACAGTCAGTGAAATCAGAGCAAGCAAGAGAGAAAAGCTTATCTGTGTTGCTCAGTTATTTCTCTCTTTCCTCCTGAGAACTCCTTTTGTCCAGGTTGTACTTCAAGTTTTCCTTTTCATTATTTCCTACTGTTTAATATAAATAAAATATACATGCCCCATAATTTATGTCCCATAATTTCCTGAAATAAAAAAAAAATTTAAAAAGATATACATGCCAACTAATATAAATATTTCAGGTAGAAACCTCAGGAAAGACCAAACTCTCTAAAACCCTCTTTGTTTCTATGTACACTATGGATTAAAGATGTAGTTACCTTCATATCTTACCATTTATTTTCATCAATTTTATCAATTTCTTTCAAGGTGTGGTCCGGCAGCGTCAGCATTACCTGGGAACTTAGAAATGCAAATTCTTAGGGCCCATCCACCCTGATCTACTGACTCAGAAACTCTGAGGAGGAAGGGACAGCAATCTGTTTGAACAAACTCTTCATTTTAAAGTTTGAGAACCACTGAATTAAAGGAACACTACTGTTTTGGTGTAAGAGCCTAACACTATACTGAGATGAAAACAAATAAGTTTTTGAATTGAGTTATAATATACACGTACTCTCAGACTCCCCACCTAGAAGAAAAGTTTGATGACTGTACTGAAAGATTTTGTAAAATTTGTCAAGCAAACTATAGATAAAATAATGTTTAGTAGGTTTCAAAAACTGGAAAGAGAATAAAGTATGTTTTTTAGAGTAAAAGTAGGCAATATTTCAGCATTATATTTCATACAAGTAGCCATCAAAATACAAAATATTTCTTGTCAGTGGCTTGCACTATATAGCTGTTAATGAAATGTGACATCCTACTGAGCAGTAAATTATATTTTAAATAATTATTAAAAGTACAATATGATATTATGTTCAGAAATATAATGATTAACATCTCAAATAACAGTTTAGTTTATATTCACATATGACATATTTATAGAGCTTCGTAAAAGGCCCAGTAAGTGAAATTAATCTCTTCACATTTTAATTATTTTGTCTCAGGGTATATAATTTGTGGCATTGTTATTACTTCAGGTAAAAATAAAATAATATGTTTAAATCTACCAGTCAAATAGATGACAAGAGATAACTTGCCCCAGGTGGTTTTGATTTCCTATTTATAGGCAGAAAGTAATAGGTCATTAACACTTGAAAAATTTTAAAAATAACTCAGAATAAGGGTTGCAAAAATCTCAAAAGATTCAGACGACATCTCTGAGATGCTGATTAAACCTGAATGAAACTTTTTCCCAAAAATTAATGCTCTAATATAGGAAGCACTAACATAATTTGCGATTTTCAGAACTTTTTATATATTAGCCCTGAAGCATGTCATTTATTTATTTATTTTTCCCTTTCTCTAGGCAAGAAAATAATCTTAAATTGGACTCTTTAATTTAAAAAAGCAAAAGTGGGTATTTAAGTCAAGGCAGAATTTGAAGAGCAGAGCAATTGTTTAGCAGGAGCGTGTAAGAGTATTGCTATGGAGACAAGTCTTGATGAAGGCAAAATTATTTTCCAAGTCATGATTCTCAGGAACTATCACATAAATAAATTAGCTGAATTTTAAAAATTAATCACAAGTAAAAGAAGCAGCCAAAAGAAGCATGACAGGGATATATGCTAATCTATGCACCATGATTTTTCTTCTATAAGTGGAAATTGAAATGAATTGTAAAAGCCAATGAAGCAGCAGAAAGATGGCTGACTATAAATCCCAGCCAATGTCCTAGATATGTCATTTTCCATGAAAGGCATGCTTTTTGATGTTGCATTTTCCATTAGCAAATAGGGCAGCAGAACACCAATGTATGTGCTCTCCTGTCTCATTTACATGTCACCATTTATAACTTTCCACTGCCCTGTGGCATTGTGGCAACTGCCTCCCAAATAAGGCATATGCAACAGTAATAATTTTTTGATAACACCCTAGTAATTATATGACCCTTGAAGGGCTTGTTTTCAAAATTCAAAACTCACTTCCCTTGCTGGAGTGTGAATCTAATCTCATTCTTGGCTTGGAACCTGGTTATTAACTTTTCCTTTCTTGACAGATTTGGTGGGTGATGGTAGAATAAGTCAGAGAGAAAGGTCAAAAAGGAGGAAGTTGGAACCAAGAGATTTGCAGCAAGTAGCCTAAAGAAAAAAAAAGTGCTTACCTCTTGGAAAATTAAAGTCACTGAAAAGGGCTTCTATTCAGTAACTTAATTTTTATTCTAAATGAAAAAGTATATCTATTGAATTAAAGAGATTATATTAAGAACAAAAAAAATCTAATGCTAGATTTCATATGTGGACATATGTGTGTTTAAGGATCCAGTAAGACAGCTTCTCACCTTTTAGTAGCATTTGTTCAGCTATATGGAAATCCTTTTGGATTTTCTATTTTACAAATTTAAAATTTTATCTAAAAGAAACTGTGTACAAATGCAAAGGAGACAAGCCAAATACAATTTATGATTGGCTGCTACACACAATATCTTAATGAAATTTCTAACTCATCTTCTGAGTTTTTCAGACTTTTACATGTGTAATAAAAAACTCTAGATCAAAACATCTTGTCCTGGCATTATTGGTTGTCAATATCCAAAAGTGTTTACCTATGTAAGTCAATGAATGGATGGTTTGCAGACAAACTCTAAATGATCTTAGGTTCTTAATTAGTAAATCAAACTATAGATAATATGATGTTTAGTAGGTTTTAAAAACTGGAAAGAGACTAAAGTATGCTTCTGAGAGTCAAAATAAGCAATATTTCAACATTATAGTCATTGAAAGTAGCCATCAAAATACAAAATTTCAATCAATGTTTCATTATTAGTCACTGAGCTCTTTTAGAAAAGGGAGGATGGACAAAGACCCTTTTTCTGTTGTGGATTCCACTGTCAGTAAACTCATCTCTTCTCTATCCTTATGCAGAGCCACTTCATTGTGCCAGTCCATAGGCCACAGTGCACTTAACGACTCCACAAAAGTGTCATTCACACAGACTAAAATACTGGTGGCATGTCTTGACTTGCATGATGCAGCAGCCCTGTTATGATCATTTATTTATTAAGCATGTACTTTAGCCACACATTTTGCTAGGTCCTGAAGATTCAAAGAAGAGCAAAAATGTGCATGACCCTATTAATCGTGATGATTAAAATCCAATGGTGGAGCCAGATACTAGTCAAGTAATTACATGAAAAAATGCAAAGTTATGATGACAAATGCAACAAAGGAGAGAGGTTCATGGTTCAGAATTGTGCTTTCTGATATGGTAGTTATTAACTATATAAGATTCATTAAAATTATATATAAAGATTTAATTTATTAAATTGATTTATTATACATAAAATTATATAAGTTTGATTAAATTTGAATTTACTAAAACTGAATAAAGTTAAAAATTCATTTCCTCAGTCACACTAGCCACCTTTTAAATCCTCAATAGCCAAATGAGGCTACTGGCTACCATATTAGACCACACAATATAGAACATTTCCATCACTGCAGAAAGATTTACTGGACAGTGCTTATGGAGAATAATAATATAAAATGGGATCAGGGAAAGCATCCTTTTAGGAAGTGACAATTAAGAGCAAAAAGATGAACAAGAATTAACTAGGTGAAGAGAAACTTTGGAAAAAATGAAAAGTAGTTCATTTCTCACAAAACGTTAGAAACTTCTAGCTTTCAAGATTTGTCATTAATATTATGAGAAATAAGTGATTACCTGGAATATGTGCACTTTTGTTTTTGAGATTAAAAAATTTGTAAACGTGACAAAAGTGACATTCATATAGCAGATGAGATTTAAGAGGCCAACTGGTTTAATATTCACATATAAAAAGACTGGAGACTTAAAAACTATGTCACCGTTGCTAGTAGTAACAGGTTAAGTTCAAACAGTGCCAGAGTTAAAAAACAGAATCTACACATTCTGATTCTTAACTCAATATTGATTCCATTTCTTAGAATAGTCTTAAATTATTTGGACAACTCTAAACAACATTTTCAAAAGTACAGCTTTTACATTTTTAATGAATATATATATGCATATTTATGACCACCGTTTCACATTTATTCTTCTATTAAATTAATGACAAAAATATTATTGAGTTGTAATTTTGTCTAAATTAAAGATCTGAATGTTAATGGTTGAAAAATCAAACAGACATAACATCTTACATGTTTACAGCTTAAAACATGTTTTAATTTTCTCTTTTGAAAGGTTGTGAATAATATGCAGTATTCTTATTTTTGTTTCACCTAGTCGCTGAGCTAAATATGAATGTGGTTATCACAGTGTTTCAATCTGTGCTGCTTATGGAAAGACAATGCTTTCAATATTTATAGTTTGAATTTGGTTTGCTTGAAGTTTACAAATTGGATATAGTAATTTTCCCTGTGATGAATCACATTGTCAATATACAATCATATTTTTAATTTAATTTGTTTAAATTAAATGTGTAAAATTGTTACTCATGCTTGTTGTTATATTGAGGAAGTTATTGCTGTCCTGTAAACCAATGACCCTTAATTTTACATTATTTGAGTACTATATAATTTATTACAGTAATGTATAAAAATAACACAGTGAGTTAAATTCACTTTATTATATTTCCATGTCAAGATTCAATGAAGATCAAATCCCTCTAAAGAGACTATTATAAAGCAAAGAGCCTAAGTAAACTACTACTTAAAATTAGGGGATTGAAGAAAATTCATTTAAAGACTATTTATTGAGGGTATACGTTGTGACATACTGTTACAGATGCTATAATAACAGCAATAATAAAAAGAAACAAAATGTCTTTAATAACTATTAATTCCCTACGCTCATGAAACTTCAATTCTATTATGAGAAAGGAGACAATAAAGAAAATGATTAAAACATTATCTGTTGTTAGATACTGGCTAGTGTTATCAAGGAACATAAACCAAGGAAGAGAAATGAGTATTAAGGCAGATTTGATGGTACTGAAAAGGGTAAGGGAGAAAGGCCTCATTTGAAGAGTGATATTTGAATAAAAATGAGAAGTAGATGAGGGAGTGAGGCATGTATATATCTGAAGCAATGCAATACAGGAAGATGCAAGAACAGATGTGTAGGGCCTGAGGTGAGGTAATGTTTAGAGAGTTCAAGGAATAATAAGAATAGGTACTGGGAAAAGAGTGATCAAGGTTAATATAGCAGAGGATGAAGGCAGAGAGTTTAACAGGACTCAACTTCTGACACTTGGCCATTATAAGGGATTTAGCTTCTACTCTGGTACAAGGTATTTCAGTGTTTTGAGCAGAGAAATGACACTATCTGATCTACTTTTTAAGGTTACTCTGGATGCCATGCTGAGAATAGATAAGAGTAAGGCAAGGTCAGCAGTAGGACAGTTAGAAGACTATGGCAATGATCCAGGTAAGAAATGCTAGTGCTTTGGAATTAGCACTGAAAGCAAAGAAAATTGGTGATATTCTGTATATATTTGCAGTTAGATCCCATAAAGTTTGCTAAGAGATTGCATGAAGGACATGGGAAAAAGAGAGAAGTCAAAAGTGTCTCCAAGGTTTTCAGCTTAAATAACTAGAAGGATGGAGTTGCCAATGTCAGTCATGGCAAAGACTGACGAACAAATCAAGTTTATGAGGCAAAATGAGTAGCTGAATTGTATTCATGTGAAGTATAAAAATGTTTGTTAACCATCCAAGTGGAGATGCTGAGTAAGCAGTTGGATATTAGAGTCTGTAGTTCAAAGAGGTCCAGCCTGGAGTTATAGAATTGTTGATTCAGAAAATACTTTTAAAGCTTTATGACACCAAGGTTAAGGGGTTAGAAAAGGAAGAAAAGAGGTCTAATGACTATGCTCAGGACTAGTCCTATATTAGAAGTTGAGAACATGAGAAGAAATTGGTAAAAATGACAGACAACACAGCTAGTGCATAGAAGTATGGTTCCCTGTAGTCAAATGTTTTTAATGTTTCAAAGAGGTGGGAATGAACATTGTCAAATACTGCTAATATGTTAAGAAAGATAAACACAAGCATAGGAAAATGACCACCAGATTTAGCTATAGTGTAGATCATTCATGACCTGATGAAAGTGGATTTAAAAGAGTGGTGGTTAAAACTCTGATGGGAGTGGGATTAGGAGCCATCAGAAAAAAATGAAGGGAGATAATGAGTACATGCACGGCACATTCAAGAACTGTGATACATAATGGGAGAGAGAAAAATGGAGTGTCAGATAAAGAAAGAAATTGTACCAACATAAACTTTTTAAGCTGGAATAAATATCAGCATATTTGTGTGACCAACAGAATAAACCAGTAGAAAGGGGGAAATGGTGATGCAGGAGAGAACAAGAATTGCTGGAACAATGGCCTTAAATAAGTATGAATAAGCATATATGAGAAATCTTGCATGAGGAGTACTAGCTGTCCTATGTTGGGCACATGGAAATCATACCCACAATAACAAGAAGGACAATTGAAGGTAGGTGGAAAGATGTAGGTAGGTTAGTAGATGTTATAGAGTAAGCTTGTGGCTGTTCTTCAGGATAGGCTTTAATTTCTCAGTGTAATAAAAAGAAAGACCATACCTGAGAGAAGGAATGGAGGGGAGGGATGAGGTGCTGCATATAGGAAAAGTATGAAATAATTGTTATGAAAGTAAGAATGAATGGACTAGCGGAAAGTGGTATAATTACTGGGAAACAGTAAGGTAGTGTCTTTTGTTTAGTTATGTTCAGCTACTCAGATATAGAGGCAAAATAAGGGAAACAGTTAGATTTAACCAGAATTGTGGTGTTGCTAAAGGAGTACAAGGAAGTAAATATAAGAGGGAAAAGTGAATTGTGGGTGTAAACAAGCAAGAGATTTAATGACCAACCATGGGTTTTTAAGTAGAGAAAAGAAAAACTAAGATCAGAGAAAAGGTGGTAGCATTTATAGATCATAGGAATAGTTAGAGATAAGATTTGTTGGAGTCAAGATCCTAGAAGGCGTGAATGGGAAAGAGAGAATGGTAGTTGAAGAGGCAGATATGTAACATTGGGATTATGAAGGGGTTACTGTTACTGGTAACAAGTTTTAGGGGATAACCATGGGATGGAGTGGCTGACATAGGTAGTAGAAATTTCTGTAAAAGGGGAACCTAAGGAACTGAAAGGCTAAGAAGTTGGTGTATTAGCTATGTGGATATGGAAACTAAGAATTATGATAGGAGCCAAGAAGCAATATCTTCAAGTAATGAGTGATCTGGGATCAATGGATAATAATACAAATGAAGAATAATAGTTATTTGACTGATAATATAATATTCAAAGCTGATCATTAGGGGAAAAGGTCAGAGAATGGTCTGAAAGATGCAATGAGGTGAGACAAGGGATGCTTGGTTACTTCCAAGTTCAACAGAAGAAGGGGTATAGACCAGTAAGTGAGGTATGATAATTAAGCTTATTTCCTTTTGTATGATACTCTGATAAATTTATTGTAATTTGGTTCAGTAGAGTGTTCTAATTTTTAAAATATGTATTATCTAGAACATTATATATTCTTCAATTGGCTCCTAATATTACATATGATTAAGCTATCATTTATTGATCTGTAATATACCAAAAGCAAGAGGATAACATATGAAAAAGTAATGAGTAAGAAATATTTTTAAGACATTTAATTGGTGTGCACTAAATGATCTATTACTTGATTGGATCAAATATACATATTTGATTAACATGAATATGAAAAGTACCTCAAGATTGTTTATAATGTTTATTAGTTGTATCTCCAGTTTATAATAAAGAAAGCAAAGAGTTAAGAAGCCTATATTGAAATAGATTTTTTACCTCAACTTTTATGAATGTTTGAGGCCTGAGGGTTTATAACTTTCTACTCTCAACTGCCTCTTGGGACAGACTTCCCTGGTGAACACATACTTCCACATACAAACACACACAGAAAGCCCCACGTGCTAAAATCATCCTTGACTATCCAACCAGAGACTTGGGTACTTGTCCCTCTATTTGATGTGTCCAGCCAAGAATCTAAAGGACAGATGACGAACTTATTGATAGAGTACCTTAAGTGATACATGAAACACAAATGTTATTAAGCTCAAATAACTGTTATAATTTTTTGGTACAAAAATTAAATTTTGATACCTTTAGAAATTTGCACATTTAAAGATAACAGCCCAAATAATATTTTCAACCTCTAGAGATAGCTATATACAAGTGCACAAACACAATATGGCATCAAAACTAAAATCTAATAGTCTTAGAGATTAACTTATTTAATTTGGACCACAATCAAATTCATTAAGTTAACTTCTTAGGTATTTTTCTTCACTAACTATGTAGGCATTCTATATAATTATATAAAAGTTTCATTACCTATTCTTAAAATGATCCAACAAAGATTTTGCTGGCAATTTAAAGGCTGTGAAAGTCAATCCAGGTGACAGCACAAAAATAGAATTGTGGGTTATACAATAGAACAAATTAAACACATCTCGGCATATGTATCTTCCAATCTCAAAACTGATTCAGAGCCAAGAGTGATGGGACAGTTATGTCAATAATGTGCATTATCTAGAAAGATTTACTTACAAATCTAATTTTGCTTTTACTCTGTGTAAACATTTAACTAAGTTGTTCTACATAAATATTCAAATATTAACCATTTGTTTTATGATTAACACAAATATACTAAGTGAAAACATTTGGAGAAGAGCATTTATCAATGTGTATTTTTTAGAGGAAGAATTGTTTACTGCAAAGTGCAGGATGTCCATTTATATTTTAAAATCCCTCAACACTTTGTTGAAGAGATCAATTTGAAAGATATGGATTAAAAGACAGTATTATAGAGATTTCAAATTGTTTTATATTATTTTACATATAGATTTACCTTTGCTGAGTTTATCAGTTTGCTATCTTTGTTGATCATTTTTTAGCTTTTTTGAGATGTAATTGATATTGAAATCCTACATATTTAATATAAACATTTTGATAAGTTTGGATAGATGCATGCATTTGTGGTTGTTATCTTTATTGTTAAGTAGTATTTCATTAATTTGTTTATCCATACACCTATTGGTTGTTATTTGCAGTTTGTTTATATATACTTCTATTGGTTAACATTTAAATATTTCCAGTTTGGGAAATTATGAATAAAATGCTACAGATATTCTTATAACAAGTTTTGGAGGGAATAGGTTTTCATTTCTCTTTTGTAAATACCTAGAAGTAAAATTGCTTGGTTTTACGGGCTGAATCGTGTTCCCCCAATCTTCATAGGCTAACGTCCTCCTAGCAATGAGCACCTAAAAATGTGACTATATTTGGAGATAAGGCATTTAAAGCAGTAACTAAGGTAAAATGAGGTCATATATGTGGATCTTAATGATTGTACGCTTATAAGAAAAGGAAATTAGAAAAAGAGAATGTGCAGTGGAAAGACCATGTGGAGAAAGAGGGAGAAGATGGCCATCTAAATGCCAAGTAGACAGGCTTCAGTAGAAATCAACACTGTCGAAACCTTGATCTTGAACTTCTAGTTTTCATAACCATGAGAAAGTAAATTGCTGTGATTTAAGGTCATCCAGTTAATGATATTTGTTACATCAGCCATAGTAAACTAATACACTTGGTAATAGGTTTAACCTATCATTTTACATTCCTCCCAGCAAACATATGCAAGTTTTGGCTGATCTATATCCTTTCCAAAACTTGGTTTTATCAGTCTTATTCATTTTAGCCATTGTAATCCACATGTAGGGAGTCTTGTGGTGTTGATTTATATTTTCCTTATGCCTAAAGATGCTGAGCACTTTCTGATATGACTTTTGGCCTTTAATATATTTTGTTCTGTGTGAAGTCCCTGCTCAAGTCTATTGCCCATTTTAGCCGGGCTGTTTGCCATTTTATTTATTATTTGTAGGGATCCTTGATATATTCTGAATACAATTCCTTGTTGCATATATACAGTTAATATTATGTCCCAGTCTGTAATCTGCCTATCTATTTTCATAATGATGTCTGTCTTTTGATGAACAAAAATTTTAAATTTTGAAGAAGCAGTTTATTACTTATGTATTATTTTTAGTGCCTCCTAGATTCCATCTAAATCTTTGACTGAGGTTTATGAATATATTCTTTAGTTTTCCTATAGAAAAGCTACACATTTAAAAATATTATATGTAGGTCTATGATGCATCTTGAATTATAATGATGTTTGTGATATTTAATGTTTGGTAGATGTTTGTGTTCACTTCATACTTTTATACAATTGCAATGGAATCATTTGTTGCAAAAAAAATTTATTTCCCCATTACATTGCTTTGGTGATTTTGTCAAAAATCAATTCACTGTGTAAATTTTGCTTTATTTCTGTAGTATTTGTTGGGTTCCATTGACCTATTTATATATCTTTATACTAATACTATACTATTTTGATTATTATACTATGGTTTTATAGTAAGTCTTAGCCTTAGATTTATTTACAAGATTTCTTGACTATTATAGGTCCCTTGCATTTCCATATAAATTTTAGAATCAGTTTGCTAATTTATATTTTCAAAAAATCATGCTAGGATTTTGACTGAGAATGCATACAAACTGTGGAGTAATTTAGAAACAATTCACATCTTAACAATATTCAGTCTTCCATTCCATAAACATTGTATACTTTTCAATATATTTTTTCTCTCAGTTCCTTAAGGTCTTTAAAGCTTCTCTCATCAATATTTTGTTTATTTCAGCATTGAAGCATTAGGCATAAATTGTTAAATTTATTTCCAAATATATTATTTTTGACACAATTGTAAATAGGTTTTTTTCCCACAATATTAAGGGAGTACAAATGTTTTTGTTACACAGATGCACTGTATAATACTGAAGTCAGGGCTTTCACTGTGCCTGCCATCAGAACAGTGTTCATTATACCTGATAGGTAAGTTTATATCCCTCATCATCCTCCCATCCTCCTCCCTTCTTGGTTTCCAATGTCTTTTATGTCTCTTTGTGCCTGTGTATACCCATCATTAGCTCCCACTTATTAGTAAGAATATGTGGTGTTTGTTTTTCCATTCCTGAGATACTTCATTTAGGATAATGGTTTCCAGTCACATCCAAGTTGCTGTGAAAGACGTTATTTCATTCCTTTTTATGTCTGAGTAGTACTCCTTGGTCTATATAGACCAATTTATTTTATCCACTCATGAATTGATGGACACTTTGGTTGATTCCATATGTTTGCAATTGTGAATTGTGCTGTGATAAACATTTGAGTGCAGGGGGCTTTTTGATGAAATGATTTCTTTTCCTTTGGGTAGATACCCATTAGTGGGATTACTGGATCAAATGGTAGGTCTGCTTTTAGTTATTTGAGAAATCTCTGTACTGTTTTCCATAGGGGTTGCACTAATTTGCACTCCAACCAACAGTGTATTAGCATTCATTTTTGCCTGTATTCATGTCAGCATCTGTTGTTTTTTGACTTTTTAGTAATGACCATTCTCGCTGGCATAAGGTGATATCTTATTGTGGTTTTAATTTGCATTTCCCTGATGATTAATGATGTTAATCATCTTTTCCTATGTTTCTTGGCCATTTGTCTATCATCTTTTGGAAAAAATCTGTTCATGTCTTTTGCCCGTGTTTTGATGGGATTGTTTGTTTTTTTCTTACTGATTTATTGGAGGACTTTGTGGATTTGTATATTAGCCCTTTGTCAGATGTCTAGTTTGCAAATATTTTCTTCCATTCTGTAGACTGCCTGTTTACTCTCAACTATTTCCTTTGCTGTGCACAGGCTTTTAAATTTAACTAAGTCCTACTTATTTATTTTTGCTGTTGCTGTATTTGCCTTTGAGGTCTTAGTCATAAATTCTTTGCCTATGTCTATGGCAAGAAGAGTTTTTCCTACATTTTCCTCTAGAAATTTTATGGTTCCATGATTTAAGTCTTTAATCCCTCTTGAATTAATTTTTGTACATGGTGAGAGATAGGGGTCCTGTTTCATTCTTCTGAATGTGGCTACCCAATTTTCTCAGCACCGTTTATTGAATAGAGCATTCTTTCCCCACTGTAAGTTTTGTCTGCTTTGTCAAAGATCAAATTGATCATAGATATATGGCATTATTTCTGGGTTCTTTATTCTATTGATCTATACATATAATTTTGTACCAGTAATATGCTGTGTTGATTACTATAGCCTTACAGTGTAATTTTAAGTCAGGTAATGTGATGACTCCAGAATTGTTCTTTTTGCTTAAGATTGCTTTGGCTATTTGGGATTTTTTTTATTCCAAGTGAAATTTAGGATTATTTTTCCTAGATGTGAAATATGATGCTGATATTTTGATGGGTTTAATCTGTAAATCACTTTGGGCAGTATGGACATTTTAATGATGCTCATTCTATGAATTCATGAGCATGGGCTGTGTTTTCATTTGTGTCATCTATGATTTCTTTCATCAGTGTTTTCTAGTTGTCTTTGTAGAGATCATTCACCTTCTTGGTTAAATTTATTCTTAAGTATTTTATTTTATTTGTGTCTATTGTAAATGGTATTGAGTCCTTAATTTGACTCTCAGAGTGCCTGTTATTAATATATAGAAATGCTACTGATTTGTGTGCACTGATTTTATAACCTGAGACTTTGATGAATTTATTTATCAATTCTAGGAGTCTTTTTGTGGAGTCTTTAGGTTTTGTTGGACACAGTATCATATTTTCAGGAAACATAGGTAGTTTGACCTCCTCTTTCCTGATTAGGATGTCCTTTATTCGTTTCTCTTGCCTGATTGCTCTGGCTAGGATTTCCAGCACTGTGTTGCATAGAACTAGTGACAGTGGGCACCCTTCCAGGTCTTAGGGGGAATGCTTTCTACCTTACCCCATTCAGTATCATGTTGGCTGTGGGTTTGTCATATATATGGTATTCATTATTTTGAGGTATGTTTTTACTATGCCTAGTTTGTTAAGGGTTGTTATTACAAAGATGTGCTGGTTTTTAGCAAATGCTTTTTCTGCATCTATTGAGATGGTCATATAGTTTTTGTTTTTAATTCTGATTATGTGGTGAATCACATTTATTGATTTGCATATGCTGAACCGTCCTTGCACCGCTGTCATGAAACCTAGTTTATCATGGTGAGTTATCTTTTTGATGTACTGCTGAGTTTGGTTTGATAGTATTTTATTAAAGATTTTTGTATGTATGTTCATAAGGGATATTGGTTTGTAGATTTCTTTGTTGTGTCCTTTCCTGGCTTTGGTATCAAGAAAAACTAGCTTTGTAGAATGAGTTACGGAAAATCCCCTCCTCAATATTATGGAATAATTTCTGTAGGATTGGTGCCAGTTTTTCTTTGTAGTTCTGGTAAAATTAAGCTGTAAGTCCCTCTGGTTCAGATTTTTTTTATTGTTGCTCTTGGGAGACTTTTTATTACTGCCTCAGTCTCATTGCTCATTATTCATCTGTTCAAGGTCCTATTTCATCCTGATTCAAGCTTGAGAAGTTGTGTTTCCAGGAACTTATCGATTTACTCTAGGTTTTCTATTTAATAGTTTCTGTGTGTAGAGGTTTTTGTAGTTATCACACATGATATTTCATATTTCTGTGATGTCAGTTTTAATTTCTTTTTTTTCCTCTCTGATTAAGGTTATTTGAGTCCTTTGTCTTCTATTTCTGGTTAATCTGGCTAGTGGTCAATCCATTTTGTTTATACTTTCAAAAACTAACTTTTTATTGATCCTTTGTAATTCTTGTTTGTTTGTTTCTGTTTCATTTAGTTCTGTTCTGAGCTTTGTTATTTTTTTATTCTGCTAGTTTTGGGTTTACTTTGTTCTTTCTCTGATTCCTTGGAATGTTTCATTATGTTGTTAATTTGTAATCTTTCTGGCTTCTTGATATAAGCATTTCCCCTTAACACTGCTTTTTCTGTATCCCATAGATTTTGAAAACTTGTGCCCCCTTTGTCATTCAGATTAAAGAATCTTTTGATTTCCGTATGAATTTCTTCATTGACCCAAGGATTGTTTAAGAGCAGGTTGTTTAATTTCCATGACTTCATGTGGATTTCACAGTTTTGCTTGGAATTAATTTCTACTTTTATTCCAGTGTGGTCTGAGAAGATACATGGTATAATTTTGACTTTTCTGAATTTGCTGAGACTTGTTTTGTGGCCTAAGATATGATCAATCTCGGAAAATGTCCCACATACTGATGAGAAGAATATATTTTTTTGTAGCTTTTAGGTAGAGTATTCTGTAAATGTCTGTGAGGTCTATTTGTTCTAGGGTCCCACTTAAGTCCAATGTTTTGTTGTTGTTGTTGATTTTCTGCTTCAATGATCTGCCCAGTTTTATCAATAGGGTGTTGAAGTCCCTGGCGATAATGATGTTATTGTTTATTTCATTACTTAGATATAGTGCAATTTGTTTTGTGAATCTGGGAGCTACTGTGTTAGGCACATATATATTTAGGATTGTTATATCTTCTTGCTCCCTTTATCATTATATAATGACCATATTTGTCTTTCTTTTTTTTACCACTTTTGATTTAAAGTCAATTTTATCTGATATGAGAATGGCTACACCTGGTTGTTTTTGGTTTCCATTTGTATGGAATATGTTTTTTTCTGTCCCCTTACCTTGAATCTGTGCAAGTTTTTGTGAGTTAGATGCATTTCTTGGATACCACATATACTTGGGTTGTGATTTTTCATCCATTCAGCCATTCTATTTCTTTTTTTTTTCCATTCTATTTCTTTTAAGTAAAACATTAAGACCATTCATTTTTAGTGTTAGCATTGATATGTGGGATACTATTCTGTTCATCATGTTGAATGATGCCTTGTTGTTGTTGTTTTTTCCTCTTGTGCTACTGTTTTATAAGAGCTGTGAGCTTTAACTTTTGGATGTTTTTACACTGGTGGGTGTCTGTTATGCTGTTCCATATATAATGCACTTTTGAGCATTTCTTGTAGGGCAGGTCTAGTAGTGACAAATTCCCTTAGTGTTTAATTCTCTAGAAAAGTCTTCATTTTTCCATCATTTATGAAACTTAGTTTTTCAGAGTACAAAATTTTTGGTTGATAGTTTTTCTGTTTAAGAAGACTAAAAGTGAGCCCCAGTCTCTTGTCTGCTGAGAAGTCTGCTGTTAGCCTGATGGGTTTTTCCTTTGTAGGTTAGCTGTTGCTTTTGTCTTTGAGTTTATAGAGTTTTCTCCTTCATTTTGCCTTTGGCCAGGTTGATGATTATGTGTCTGGGAGATGTTCTATTTGCTATGAATCTTCCTGGTGTTCAGTGACCATCTTGTATCTGGATATCTGAATCTCCAGTGACACAAGGGAAGTTTACCTCAATAGTTTCCTCAAATAGCTGTTCCATGCCTTTTGCTTTTTCATCTTCTGTCTCAGGTGTACCTACAATTCTTATATTGGCTCATTTTACATAGTCCCCTATTTCTGTGAGTGATTGTTCATTCTTCTTTATTCTTTTTTCTACATCTTTGACTGACTTGGTTAGTTCAAAAGCCTTGTCTTCAAGTTCTGATATTCTTTCTTCTGCTTGGTCTAGCCTGTTGTTGAAGGTTTCTGCTGTATTTTTAAATTCCCTAAATGACCCTTCAGATTCTTTAAATTCTGCTATATTTTTGTTATGTTGTCTATCTCTTTAGCAACTTTTTCATTTTTTTTCTTTGATGTCCTGAAATATGTTTTGGCTTCTTTGTGTTGGTTTTCAACATTCTCTTCAATGCCATTTATCATATTATCCATACATAATTTGAATTCCATTTCTAACATTTGGATAATTTCCTTTTGTTTTGGATCTGTTGCTGTAGGACTATTGCCATCCATTGGGGGTGTAGAACTAGCTTATCTTTTCATGTTGCTAGAGTTCTTTTTCTGGTTTCTACTCATCTAAAATCTCTTCTCTTAACTCAGGGCAGATAGGTTTGCAGTGCACCTGTTTGCCTTTGCTGGGAACTTCCCTACTTAGTGGGAAGTTTCAGTGCCTAAATGGCTTCTTTGTGTCCTATTCCAGAACACTGATCTGATAGGAGAGGGGCAGATTCAGCGGTAGCCAGTAATGTACCTTTTCTGCATTGTCTCGTTCCCCTGTGGTTGTCACACTCCAAGCTAGTGCTAGAGGATTTTCACGTGGAACGCTATGTTGGTTCCCAGGCTGCTGTTGGAAGCTCGGGTGGATGTCTGGGTAAGTTCCTTTCCATGGAGGTTGGCGGTTTGGAAGACTGCTGTCTGTGTCTCCCCATGGCTGTGGCAGTGGTTGCTGGGCAAGGTGGTCTAGCCAGTAGTCATGGGTGTCAGGGCTGCAGGCATTTGCTCCACCCATGTTCAGGTTTAATGGTGGTACACAGCTGGGAGTAGCTCATGGCAAGCATGTCCATGGCAGAGCGCTGGCCTGTAGGCGTGGTGCCAAATGAGGCTGTGGAGGTGTGGTCTGCCAGGGAGTGTAGGGCCTCATGGACTAAGCTGCTGAACAGCTGGGCCTCTCTCCCCAGGTGAGCAGGTCCCACTGAGGCAGTTACCACGGGACTTCTTGAGTGGCATCAGCATCTGCTCTGTTTGAATTTCCCAGTTGGGGTTGGTGGTCAGCTCCCAGTCATGGAGCACATGAGAGTATGTGCCCTCCCTGCTTCCTCCCTAGCCCAGCAGGGGTGATGTGTAGGTGGTTGCAAGGAAGCTGATCCCTGTGTAGATCGGGCCCTCCAGACCCGAGAGCTCAGAATGGCATCAGTTGCAGCAACCTAGTAACACAAGCCAGTAGTTCCCTGCTGAGCATGCTCTTTCGTGCAATGTTAACTGCACAGTCTTCAAGTAGTTCCGTGATCATATAGAGGCCTGCAATGGTAGCGATGGTGGTGGGGTCCTCACAGCTCAGGTTGCAGTGTCTGCAGCAGGAGCATGGAGCCCCGAGATTCTCTCCTCTGTCGCTTCCCCATGTGTGAACACCTCACCAGGTACCTTCCTTTCTTGGTGAGTGGATCGCCCCATTTCCCTCTCCTTCACTCTGAGTGTCTCCCTTTGCTTCTCTGATGATTTACAATGCTCTTTCCAAGGAGGTCCATCCAAAGGTAGGCATCTATTTGCAACTTTTAATCCTTTCCCTGACAGTGGTGTGTGCAGGCGGCTTCTCATCCTCTTTCTTTAACCCTCTTCCTCGGTAAATGGTAATATTTTAACTTTCATTTTCTAGTTGTGCAAATTTTTGTTTATTGACATTATATTCCATGAGTTTGCTAAATTCATTTATTTGTTCTGAGACAGATTGATTGATTTAGATTCTTTTGGATTTTGTAAATATTTTATAATGTTGTCTGTGAATAAAGACACTTTTACTTTTTCCTCTGCCATTTTCATGCATTATTATTTCTTTCCCTTGCCTTATTGAACTGGCAAGGACCTAGAATGCAATGGTAAATATAAGTGGTGGTATCTTTGCTTTGTTCTCAATCTTAGAGACACAGATTTCTTTCAGCATTAAATATGATAATTTTTGGTTTTTTATAGATGCCTTTTATCAGGTTGAGGATGTTTAATTTTATTCTTAGGCTGCTCAGACATTTTATAATAAATGATTTTTACATTTTGCCAAATGTTTTAATGAAATTATTGAGATAATCGTGATTTTTTGGATGTCTTTTATTTTCAGTATGGTAAATTACATTGCTTGATTTTTGAATGATAAATAAACCTTGCTTCCTGGGATAAAGTTTACTTTTTTATTTTGCTTTACACTATATATTTCAGAATTGCTTATGCTAATAGTTTGGTGTAGGTATTTGTAGAATTGATATTATTCTTACTTCCTTAAATATTTGGTAGATCCTTTATTTGGCAAATTTCTTCCAATACAAGTATTTAAAGTTATGTCTTAGACCATTCCTTTCTGCTATAACAAAATACCATACATAGACTAGGTAATTTATAGAGAAAAGGGATTTATTAGGCTCACTGTTCTGGAAATGGGGAAGCCCAAGAATATGGGGCTGATATCTGGCAATGGTCGTCCCATGGTGGAAGGCATCACATCATAAGGAAGCATGCATGTAAGACAAAGAACAAATGAGGGTTGAACTTATCCTTTTTTCAGGAGCTCACTTCCAGGATAACTGACCCACTCTCATGATAATGATATTAATTTATTCATGGGGTTGGAGCCCTTGTTACCTAGTCACCTCTTAAAGGCTTTACCTCCCAATACTTTTACATTGGCAATTAAATTTCAACATAAATTTTGGTGAGGACATGCAAACCAGGGAAACCTACAAATTTCATTTTAAGCACTGCTTTATTGCATTTTGCAAATTTTGATATGTTCAGTTTATTTTCATTTCATTTAAAATATTTTCTAATTTCACTCATGATTTCCTCTTTTATCTGTGGGTGATCTAGAAGTGTATAGCTTAATTTCTAAATATTTGTTCATTTGCCTGGTATCTTTTGCTGTTGATTTTCAATTTATTTCTGTTTGGTCAGAGAACATATGCTGTATTCTTTCAATCCTCTTCAAAATTTACCGAGGCTTCTTTTATGGATCAAGGCATAGTCTATCTTGGTGAACATGTTATGTGTGCTTGAGAGAGAAATCTATTTTATGTAGGTGTTTGGTGTACTGTTCTAAAAAAAATGTTAATTTGATAAAATAAAATGTTAGTATAATTAAAATATTTTATATTTTGACTGCTTTTATGTCTATTTGTTCTACAAATTACTGAGAGAAAAGTGTTTAAAACTATAACTGTAATTGTGGATTTGTCTATTTATCCCTTTGGTTCTGTTAGTGTTTACTTCATGTATTGTTTAGCTCTATTATTAGGTAATACACTTTCAGGATTGCTCTGTATTTTTGGTGAGTTTACCTTTTTGTCATTACAAAATAATGCTCTTTAATTCTGATAGCATTCCATATGCTGAAGTCCAGTTTTTCTGATACTGATACTGATTTTTCAGCATTCTTATTATAATTTGCATGCTTTATTTATCATTTTATTTTTAACTCATCTGTATGTTTATATTCAAGGTTTATGTTCATGTTTTTTAAATAGCATATAATTGAGTCGTGTTTATATTTTTATCTAGTTTCTGTATTTATACCTTCTAATAGAAATTTTTAGTCAATGTACATTTAACTTAATAATTGATAAGCTTGAATTTCACTCTACCATTTTGCTATATATTTTCTGTTTGACCCAAACATTCTCTGCTACTTTTGTCTCATTCCTAACTATTTTTGAACTGCATATTGTTTTTTTTATATTTTATGTAATTTCTTATATCACTTATTTAAATCACTTTTATCCTTTTCAATTACTGCTTTATGGTTTATAATATGCATCTTTAACTTATAATATACAAGAAAATATTATATAGCTTTAAATATAATGTAAAAACATGATACTAGTATACTTCTACTTGTCTCTCTCCTACTCTTCGTACTATTGTTGTTATAACATTTCATATATGTATCTGTGTATACACACACACACACGTATGATCTTTATATATCTATCACCTGTCATCTTATTTTTTGTTTTTTGAGACAGAGTCTCACTCTGTTGCCCAGGCTAAAGTGCCATTGCATCAGCCTAGTTCACAGCAACCTCAAACTCCTGGGCTCAATCAATCCTCCTGCCTCAATCTCCCGAGTAGCTGGGACTACAGGCATGTGCCACCATGCTCGGCTAATTTTTTCTCTCTATATTCTTAGTTGTCCAGCTAATTTCTTTCGATTTTTTTTTGTAGAGACGGGGGTCTCGCTCTTGCTCAGGCTGGTCTTGAACTCCTGACCTCTAGCGATCCTCCCTCCTCAGCCTCCTAAAGTGCTAGGGTTACAGGCATGAGCCACCGCGCCCGGCCTCATCTCATCTTTTTTTGTCACTATGCTCCAGTTTGTATAGTTTCTATTTCCCTGTTTTCAGTTCACTAATACTTTATTCTGCACTGATCTTTTCTATTCTGCCATTGAGTCTATAGTATTAATTTTTCATTTCAGATATTATATAATTTAGTTACAGAATTTCTATGTTGTTCTTTTTCATAATTTCCATTTCTTCATGAGATTCTTATTATGGTCACTTTTTCTTTATGTAAAAAAAATTATTAAAGGTAAATACAATAGCTTTTAAAATATCTCTTTCTGCTGATTTTCATTGCTGCATCTGTTTATACTGACCAGTTTTTGTTTAGTTGCAGGTTCCAGTTTTCTGCTTCTTTTCCTGATAGAGAATATTCTGTACCTGCACATAAACAGCTTACTATTCAGCCAAAGATTCAAATAGACCCTTATGCGGACTTCTGGAGTTCATTTTCTTTGCAAAGTCTTCTTTTCTGATACCCTGATCCACAAATTCCAGGTACTTCAGTAGCTCCAAACTACAATCTTTGTCTCCTCAGCTCAGCAGGAGATCTTTATGCTCTGTTTGGTCTCCAGCCCTATGCCATAACCTGGAAAGTGCTTCCAGACTTAAACTCAATACCTCAGTTTTTTGTCTTCTATCAGATATATCTGTTCTGCCATGCCTGTTGTCCAATGTCTGTAATTGGGAGTTTCATATATTTTGTCATGTTTTATAGTTATAAGAAACTGAAAGGGCTATTCCAGTATCAATTATGCCAGCATGGTTGGATACAGTAACTGTTACCTCTCATTCATTTTTAATATATTGTTCACTATCACCCTGAACAAATAGTTATAAACAGTAAATGCTGAAGACACACAGATTAATGAGATATTGTCCCTTCCTTGAAGAAACTATCAGTCTACTGCAGTAGAAACTGATAAAATGAAAGTAATTTCAATGCAATATGATATGTACAGAAAGGGAAGACTTGGTAACTGCTATGGGATTGAAGTAAAAGGAAAATATTTTATTATAAATTTTATCCAGACCAAAGTCAAGCTTTGTGGTACTCTCTATGAACATGAATCCCAACCATGGCTGTAACATTGGAAGGCCCTGGGGAGCTCCACCCCAAATTTCTTAATTTATTTGGTCTGGAGTATTTCTTGCATTTTGGAATTTTAAAAATCTCCTGTTGATATTTACTTAGAATTCAAGGGTGAGAATGTACATTTATGGTAGCTTTTATCAGATAGGACTTAAAAGTAAATGTGCAGATTTTTAAAAGATTTAAATGTTATTCTATTAACAAAAATTTTTGCCAACACTATGTTTTCTGTTGCCAATGTCTCAAAGCAGTTGTTTCATTTATTTTTTCCAGTATTATGTTGGTGCAAAAGTAATTGCGATTTCAGACCATGAATTTTAAATCATTATAACCAGGTTCGAATACATCTTTATTAATCAAAATAGGAACCATTACAATCAACCCGTTTTTGCCAATGAGAAATAAATTTTTTATTCCTGTAGCTTAAAAATCCATGCTTCAAGATTCAGCACACTCTTGGAAAGCATTTTTTGCATCCTGTTGATTGTGGAAGCATTTTTCTTGCAAAAAGTTGTGGAGATGCTTGAAGAAGTGGTAGTCAGTTGGCGAGAGGTCAGGTCAGTGTGCCAGTTGAGGCAAAACTTTGTATCCCAATTCATTCAACTTTTGAAGCATTGGTTGTGCAACATACCGTCTGGTATTGTTGTGGAGAATTGGACCCTTTCTGTTGACCAATGCCGGCTGCAGACGTTGCAGTTTTTGGTGCATCTCATTGATTTGCTGAGCCTACTACTCAGATGTAATGGTTTCTCAGGGATTTAGAAAGCTGTAGTGGATTAGACTCGCAGCAGACCACCAAACAGTGACCATGACCTTTTTTTTGGTGCAAGTTTGGCTTTGGGAAGTGCTTTGGAGTTTGGCCCAACCACTGAACTAGTCATCACCAGTTGTCACATAAAATTCACTTTTCATCTCATGTCACAATCCAAACAAGAAATAGTTCATTGTTGTTGTGTACAAGAAGAGAACATGACAGTCTAAAACAATGATTCTTTTTTATTTTTGGTCAGCTCATCAGAACCCACTTATCAAGTTTTTCACCTTTCCAATTTGCTTCAAATGCTCAACGGCCGTAGAATGGTCGACATTTTCTTCAGCAACTTCTTGTGTAGTTATAAGACAATCAGTTTCGATGATTGCTTTCAATTGGTTGTTGTCAACTTCTGATGGCTGGCGACTGCGCTCCTCATCTTCAAGATACTCCTCTCCTTTGCAAAACTTCTTGAACCACCACTGCACTGTACGTTCGTGCGCAGTTTCTGGGCCAAATATGTTGTTGATGTTGCCAGTTGTCTCTGCTGCTTTCCACCCATTTTGAACTCGAATAAGAAAATTGCTTGAATTTGCTTTTTGTCTAACATCATTTCCATAGTCTAAAATAAATATAAAGTAAACAGCAAGTAATAAGTCATTATCAAAAAAAATAAAGTGAGAAATATGCATTAAAATGATGTATAACATAACCACATTTATTTAAGAATGTATTGCAATATCAAACAACAAATTTCCATAATGCTAAAACCACAATTACTTTTGCACCCACCTAATAGTTTCAGCCTGCTTTGATGAAATTATGTTGAACTGATTAAATCAATTTGTAGTGCATCTATTCATCTAAGAAATATTTATTGTTTATTATTTATATTCACTGTGTTAATAACTACAGCTTTAACCTTGTTATAAGTTGCCTATAGCAAAGGGTTATATAGATTTGACAGTGAAGTTTTCTCATAATCCTGATGTTTCAGAAGTATGCTGGTCCACATACATACAACAATATTTATGACCAGATTTCCAATTCTGAAAAGGATTAACTCTGAGAACATCTCTCCCAGAGAAAAAAACAGCACAAATATAACTAATTTATACATTGTAAAAGAAAAAGACTTTGGGAAAATTGTAAACAAAGCAAACTAAACCTATATGACATTAAAAATTTTAAAAAGCAATGCTGATAATATCATGATAATAACATAAAATTTGAAAAAATAATTTATATGCTTATATTGTAAATAGCATAAGCATTCATTCTTATTTATAAGTGAGGGACATATGTGTGGCAGGGTCAAATTTGATAGCTAAATGTATACTTTAGTATACTAAAAGAAAGCATGTAATCTAATTAAATTTGGAACTCTCTCAGCATCTGAAATGCAATGACATGAGCAATAATGTCTCTAATGTTTCTTTTCCCCCCTAAGGAGAACAAACCCATAGAACATGAGAGAACAAACAGAAATGATATGCAAATTGGAAGCATTAAATATCTTATCTCATTCAGCTAGTTGGTCCTTTATGCAATGTCCAGGCAACAGAAAACCTGCCTCTGAACACAGATTTGTTTGGCAAGTAGAAATGATCACATCTAATTAGAATTGTCACACAGATTTAGAGATTTCCACCTATTTAGTTCTGCTGCAGCAAGTTTCAAATTTCTGCATCTTTTTTTTTGCTATTTCAAGGGCATAGTTGTCCACTACAAGTAACCTCTTTGCTATCTTGACACTAATTATTTACATTGAAGTGTCTATATAGGTTGAGCAGCCCTAATTTGAAAATTCAAAATCCAAAAAGCTCCAAAATCTGAAAATTTTTGAGCCCTAACATAATGCTGCAAGTGGAAAATTTCACCCCTGACCTCAGGTGGCAGGTCACAGCTAAAATGCAGGTACATAGCACACAGTTTATTCAGTGTCCCCAAGGGAAAAAGGCCCTCACAGACTCCTTCAGCTATGATATAAATTTTCCATGCATATCCAGATTTCTCCACACAAGCACGTCCACAGAGGATAATAAAATAGCATGTGTGCAGGCCAGATGCACCAACAGCAGCTTCCCCATGATGTCTCACCTGGGAACAAGACCTACGTGCATTACTCATTGAGTTTTGTGGCTTATTCTCTGTTCTCTGGGGTAAAGATATTGAAAATGTCAAAAAGCCTTCAGGTATCCTGTGGGTAGCAGTGATAAGAAAAAGAGGAAGCATTTATGTTTTATCTATACCACAGAAAGTCAAGCTGTTGGAGAACCTGCACAGTAGTGAAAGTGTAAAATGTTTTGCAAAAGAGTATGGTGTTGGAATGACCACCATGTATGACTTGAAGAAATCAAAGGATAAACCGTTGAAGTTCTGTGCTTCAAGTGATGAACAGAAGTTAATGAAAAATAGAAAAACCCCATATAAAGCTAAAAGTGAAGATCTCCATTGTGTATTGAAAGAGTGCATCCATCTGTATCAATGTTAAGCTGATCATGAAATAAGCAAAGTCTATGACAATAAACTTTGAGTTGAAGGTAACTTAAAAGTTAGTATTCAGCAGGCTAGTTGTAGAAGTTTAAGGGCAGACATGGTATTGAATTTTTAAAGATTTGTGTTTATAAAATATCTCTTGATCATAAAGCATTAGAAAAATTCATTGATGTTTGTCAAGGTAATTGCTGATGAAAATCTAATGCCAGAGCAAGTTTATAATGCTGATGAAACATCACTGTTTTAGAATTATTGCCTCCAAAAGACATTGACTACAACTGATGAGACAGCCCCTACAGGAATTAAGGGTATCAAAGACAGAATAACTGTTCTGGGATGTGCTAATGCAGCAGGCACGCATAAGTGTAAACTTACCATAATAGGCAAAAGCTTGCATCTTTGATGTTTTCAAGGAATGAGTTTCTTACAAGTCCATAATTATGCTGATAAAAAGGTATGGATCAGCAGGGACATTTTTTCTGATTGGTTTCACAAACGTTTTGTACCAGTGGCTCATGCTTAGTACAGGGAAGCTGGACTGGATGATGACTGTAAGATTTTGTTATTCCTTGATGACTAAGCATAGTCATCAAGTTATCCACCAGCTGAAATTTTTTGTCAAAAATAATGTTTATGCCATGTCCTTTCCCCCAAATGTGACTTCATTAATTTAGCCATGTGACCAGAGTATTCTTTGATCAGTGAAAAGTAAATATAAAAACACTTTCTTGCACAGCATCCTAGTGGCAGTGAGCAGAGGAGTGGGAGTGGAGGGTTTTCACAAGGAATTTAGCATGAGAGATGCCATATTTGCTGTTGCTAATGCTTAGAACCCAGTCACTAAAGACACTGTTGTGCATGCCTGGGTGACCTCTGGCTTGCAACTATGTTCAATGATGATGATGAACAACATAGTGACTTTGAAGGAGTTCATATGTAAAGTGAAATAAAATTATGTCTGACCTCCTTATGTATGCCAAAAATAGCTCTTCAGAGTTAAGCTGGAAGAAGTGGATATTGAAGAAGTTTTTGACGTTAATAATGAGCCTCAAGTTGTCCATTCTTTGATTGATTGGTGAAATAGCCAAAATGGTTCTGAATCAAAGTGATCAGGATAATAGTGATAATGAAGATGACATTGTTAACACTGCAGAAAAAGTGCCTGTAGATGACATGGTGAAAATGTGTGTTGGGATTATTGAAGGACTATAGCAGAGTGCATTCATAACAGAACAAGAAATCATGTCAGTTAATAAAATCAAAGAAAGACTTTTAAGACAAAAACAAAAACAAAAAAGAAACAGTTTTAATGAGGCAGATGATTCTGGAGGAAACATTTTTAGAAAGCCATCCAGCAGAATGCCTCCCATCCCTAGAGGACTCACTTCCTAGTCTCTCAACTGCTTCTAAGGTTTATTCTCACCTACAAACGTAGTACAGTGTATAGTAACCTTTTAATCAAAACAGCTTCGTAGGTGAAGACTGAAAGCCTGCTGTTGTTTGTTGTTGCTGTTGTTTAACAGTTGATACAGGTGTTCTGCTGATGCCACTGTGCTGCTTACTTACCCTAAACACATTATTTTTGCACTGTGCATTAATGGTATGTCCTTTTTTTTTTTTTTTACTGTTAAGTACTTATGTGTGAATAAGTGTAAGAAAATGATTGCTTATCAGTAGCACATAAAGTTGAGTCAGATATGATGGTGATATGATGGTGATGCCAAACAACCACAGATTGTCCACATGAGTGACTGACATGCTGACACCCTTACTTTCTGATGATTCATTGTACACAAACTTTGTTTTATGCACAAAATTATTAAGGATATTGTATAAAATTACCTTCAGGTTATGTGTATAATGTGTATGTAAAGCATAAATGAATTTTGTGTTTAGACTTGGGTCCCATCCCCAAGATATCTCATAACTTATATGTAAATATTCCAAAATCTAAAAGAAAAAAATCTGAGATCAAGAACACTTCTGTTGCCCAGGCTGGAGTGTGGTAGAATCATCACTGCAGCCTCAAACTCCTGGGCTCAAGCAATCCTCCCTCCTCGGCCTCATGAGTAACTGGGACTACAGGCCCACACTACCATGCTCTGTTTATCGGTGATAATTTTTCTAATCTTGAGTCTCTTAGACTCTTGGATGCAGCAATGACTGGAGAAAAACCTGTGAGATATTTTGGTTCTATATTTCTCTACAGGCCTAAAAATCACTTCCTCAAGAATACTTGTGAAAGAAAACACCAATTAGAGCTATCTTTTTTCTTCTGCTGAATGCCCATTTTCTGATGGATATTTAAGTAATTTAAACTGCAAAATGGTTCTTCTTGAGTTTAATACTTAAATCACTTAGCAAGCATTTATTCATCTTTAGTAAAAACATAGTGATGCTTCAAAAGCTAAATTTTAGGCCAATGTATCTAAATCCAAAATCCAAGCTTGACTAATATAGCATGATTGAAAATGGAGAAAATTAATGCATGTGCTCCATTTCAAATTAGAGAAAGAGAATTTGCCAAAAAGTACTTTAATACCATTAATGCAATTAAAACCAAGTACTTTTATGGCATTTGAAATTAAAACTAGTTTTTTTTTTTTTTGATAAGAAGAAGGAGAAGAGATGTAACTGGAACAAACGATGGGCCATTTCACATGGATTCTATGTAAAAATAGCATAAAGTTTACTCCATCAGAAAAATATCTTACTTAGGATCACTGGTAATTAGTAGGTTTCAGAGGATAATATTTATAGCAATATCTTACCTTAAGGGTTGTCTTACCCTCACTAATTAGAGTATAAGATGACAGTTAGTGGGTTTCATAGAAAAACATAACATTGTTTTACCACAAGAATTATCTTGTTCTCTCCAACTAGACTGTAAGCTTCACAAGAACAAAGTCCATGTCTACTTTGCTTATTAGCATATCTTCAGACCTGGAGGCTAGAATAACTGGATTTGAATGAATTGTAATGAAAGAGGAAAAGGCTCCTTACTGGAGAGGCAAAATACTCTATTGCCTAAACCTGGAGCAATCCTCTAACATCATTGGACCTCAGATAGGAGAATAAAATAAGAGAGTGAGATCCAATATTTGTTTAAATTCCCTTCAGCTCTAAAATTTATTTTAACCCAAAGCTGATGAATGTTTCAAAATCCTAACTTACAAATTGTGATTCTACTACTGAGCTTTATTAGAAAATTGCTGCAGGTAATGTCGTGTAATGGGAATAGGAGGGGACTTAGAGTCACTTACCCTCAACAGTGTGGTCTTAGGGATAGCATAGACTTTCTCTGTTCTGAAGTTTCCACACACATGCAATAAAAACTATAACAGCCTCCAATCTGTTACAATCAAATTAATAATATTCTACAGAGCAACATAGTAGTTACTCAATAAATGGTAGCTATTAAAACTGAAAACATATTTATAAATAATAATAATATAGGATTCATGTGGAGGCTGGAGCCATATTGACCTATTTCTCATATATTATCAATGCTTGGCCCAGTGCCTTATATATAATGGCCATTAATTAAATATATGTTGAAATACAATTAATACTGCTATTATTAATAATTATGGAAGAATAGGACTGAAGCCCAAACTTGTTATGTTAGCATTATAATTCCCTATCAATCTATCAATGTTCAATCAACATTTTACCTAGCTATTTCCCCTATAGTGTACATATTTTGGAATCATCATGTTCACATTTTTTTACCCAGATTAGTTTTCTCGCCCCCTACTCCTTCTTCCACCTGAATGAAGAATCCTAGCTTGCTTTCTGCAGTATCCTAGTGGCTTGCACCCTCTCTGTCCTGGTACTCCTGTAGAGCACTTAATCATTCAATACCTGACTCCTAGTCAGACAGCAAGCTCCTGTAGAATGCAAACTTCCTTTTCTGTGTTTTTCAATCCTCAGTACCTATTTCTGCCATGTAGTAAGTGCTCAATACATATGTATATATTTTTGTATTGAGTGAGATTTAAGAAAGTGGAATGAATATGATAAATGCTAATTAAATTTTCAGGTACAAATTAAGTACAAGAAATGAAACTATTTCCTGTTTCTTCGTTTATAAATAGAAACAATAGGATAAATCAGTCCTTGGAAACATGTTTGTTATGTAACAAAATAGACTGCAAAATGTCTTTTTTGTCACACCAGCCCTGCTCACTCCCAAAGTTCTTTTCTCAGAGGGATCACATTGCTCATTATGATGTTATCTGAAAGAAAATCAAAAGACTATTCTTATTATTTTCTTGATTAATTAGACAGAATAATAAAAAAGGAGAGTTAGCCAAGTAGAAATTGGTTAGATTTAGACAATGAGAATAGAATTAATGTATCTTTATCAAACAATAGATTCAAATTTAAATCATCCAGAGACCTGGATTTAAATTTTGCATCAAACCACACAATTATGTTTTCTTTGGAATTGGTTTCTGAATTCACTATTAGTTGTTCCAGTTTCTCACAAATGTAACATCATGTGAAGGACACAAAAGTAGAAACATCTTTCTATTTTTCACATTTATTTTGCTTCCAATACTATAGGAAAGAAGGCAAATACTAATTATCTTGTTTACAATCATCTAATTATTGGCAGGAGAGGGATTAAGAGCCTCCCCCTAGCAATGTCTCTCTAGATGCAAAATAAACACCACAATTAAGAAAAAATGCAGTAACTAGAGATAAAAAGGACCCTAATTTGACCATCCCAGATGCTTAAAATTGTCTTCCAAAATGAGCTAGTACTTTAATTAATAGTCCAAATCAAACAGGAAAATTTACTGAGAATTCCAGCTAATTCCGAATGCCACAGGAAACAAATAATGGAAGCTCTCCTGTTGTTTACTCAACCTTATATAAAAACAAAAATTGTTGCTAGTAGAGTCTGTTTAACAATTTTAGTCTGTTTTTGCCTCCAGCAACAAATAGTTCATGTAACATAAGTACACATGGAGAAGAAGCCTTTAGACTTGCAACATTGAAATAATGTTATAAAGAGGTGTCAGTAATGATAGCTGACAACTATTGCACACTTGCTTTATATCAAACACTTTTGGGAATATTTTATTAATACATACCTTATCTCAGTTGATTCTTGTAGGTACAAAACAAAACAAAGCAGGAGAAGAGTGCTGTTTTTTCTGTTTTATCAATAACAGTAACCAAGGTTGAGGCTTTGTGAGTGTTTGAACCTTGACCAGTGCCACACAATGACTTTGACACAAGCCCACACAATCTAACTCTAGAACCCATGTTTTTCTCCATTGATCTCACCACTATGGACACTGGGAGAATTGGGAAATATTGACATAAGAAGAGATGGTGAGAGAAGGCAAAACTCTCTACCACTTATTTGAAATAAAAAGTAAAATTATTTTTACTTTAAAAAGACTCAAACATGAAGGTAATTGAGGTTAAGGTCCCCAATTCCTCCATTACTTGATAGAAATGATACCCATACAACTGTTTGATTTCTCACTCCGAAGGCTTCCTCAGTTAGCTGATTTAATCTCCTGAAAGTGTGGTTTATTTCCCCAAGTAATGGAATTTAGTTGTCAATACACTGTGTGAATTAATACCATGTAGATTTTTCCTTAAGCCCAATTCTCTCTCCCTAACCAAAATGTGAATAAAATTTATTTGTTTTGTTTTAGCTTTTCTCTTTTGGTTTTTTTATTTTGTTTTATCTTCCATAAAAGAAAATAGATCTTGCACTATGTGACTAAAGAACCAAAGAGAAACACACACATGTTCACAGTTTGGAGTTCCCCATATACCATTTTAGCACAAGGGAGGTCAAAAAGAAGTATTCAATGTAGAATCCTATTAGGAACTAATCCATAAGGGCTCAAAAGAAGACCAACAATAATGATTAATTACCTCTTAATGTCATGAATGATTTTCTTGCTTCCATTCTACAAACATACCACAAAAGCTTTGCTTTCATCAAGAATGACATGTAAGAAGAAGAGTATTTGGGTTGTGTCCAGGGAAAGTATATCTGTTCTGTTCTACATATAACAGTACAAAATAGGGTCAAATATAATAGTCACCAAACTGCTAAAATCTAGAAGAAAATAAAAAAAAAATTCCCTTGTCTTAAGCAGGACTGAAAGCAAGGTCTTTTCAAGTATTTTTGGCCCTAACTGCCTTATAGTTAACAAATCCACTTGGAATACGCTTGCACTGTCCTCAGCTGGAATATATTGTATTTTAAAGGTAGAATTGAACAAGATATATGTGACAATAATAGTCAGAAACAATTGATACCAGCATAAAACATAGTATAGCTCAGACCTCATTACTAACCACATCCTATTCTCAGTGGTACACAAAAGTAGAAACTTTTGAGGAGCAGCTAAAGGCAAAATTAAGACAATTAAGACTATTAAATACACACAGTGACCCCTAGCAGGTTTACCAGTGATAGTACCATTATGTGTAACGTGCTGTTCCATACTTCCTTTGAAGCCTGAGTCAAAATTGATCTCCCTCATGGGTTAGAGATAACTCTTGGTCTACATAACAAGTATTAGAAGGGAAAAACAGTAGAATGTTTTAAATATATATGTAGAAAATTTGAAATCTAGTTTGAAGTAAATTATAAGTGGATTAGACAGTAGGACAGCATTAAAAGAAGCCTAATTAACTGAAATATATATTGTTAAAAAAAAGAAATGATTTCTTTATGTAGTCGTTCAAGTGAAAAATACACAATCTGTGCACACTAATTTTTTAAAAAAACTCAATTGTGGATATTCTTTCTAATTAGAAATAAATAAAATAAATTTGGAACCACATAAATATCAATTTTGAAAATTTTATCTAAGTTTTAATGTTTTTCTGAATAATAACCTTAAAAATGTTTAAAAATAAAAAGCGTGGTATAGACATTTTAACAATGTTGAGCTATTAGCATGAGCATGATCTGATCTATGAGCATGATGTGTTTTTCCATTGTGTGTGCAGATGACAATTGTGTCATCTGCAATTTTTTTGTCAGTGCTCCACAGTTCTTTTTCTAGAGATCTTTTACCTCCTTGTTTAAGTATATTTCAAGGTATTTTATTTTCTTTGTAGCTATTGTGAATGATTTGAGTCTTTGATTTGACTCTCATCTCAGCTTGACTGTTACTGGTGTATAGAAATGCTACTGAGTTGCGTACATTGATTTTATAACCCTAGACTTTGCTGAATTTATTTATCAATTCCAGGAGTCTCTTGATGGAGTCTTTAAGGTTTTCTAGATATAAGATCATATCATCAGCAAAAAGCAATAGTTTTACCTCCTCTTTCTCATTTTGGATATCTTTTATTTCCTTCTCTTGTCTGATTGTTCTGGCTAAGATTTCCAGCACTGTGTTGAACAGAAGTGGTAACAGGAGGCACCTTTGTCTTGTTCCAGTTCTTAGTGGGAATGCTTTCAAGTTTTCCTCATTTAGTATGATGTAGACTGTGAGTTTGTCATATATGGCTCTATAATTTTGAAATATGTTTGTTGAGGATTTCTACACCTAGTTTGTTGAGGATTTTTATCATAAAAGTGTGCTCAATTTTGTTGAATGCTTTTCCAGCATCTATTGAGATGATCATTGGTGTTTGTTTTTGCTTCTGTTTATACGGTGAATCACATTTATTGATTTCCACATGTTGAACCATCCTTGCATCCCTAGGATGAAGCCCACTTGGTCATGGTGGATTATTTTTTTCGAGATGCTGTTGAATTTGGTTTGCTAGTATTTTATTGAGGATTTTTGGATCTATATTCATAAAGGATATTGTTCTGTACTTTTCTCTTTTTGTTGTGTCCTTTCCTGGCTTTGGTATAAAGGTGATACTGGCTTTGTCAAAAGAGTTGGGGAGGAGTCCCTTCTTCTTGATGTTATGGAATAATTTCTGCAGTATGGGTATCAGCTCTTCATTGCAGGTCTGGTAAAATTCAGCTGTGAATCCATCTGGTCTAAGACTTTTTTGTGGGTGATGGGCACACTTATATCCGTGTCTCAAACATTACAAAAATGATTCATGTAACCCAAAACATTTGTACTCCTTCAATATTTTGAAATAAAAAAATATAAAAAATGGGCCTCATAGTAGGAAATGTATCTCATCTATGCAAAATTAATTTTCCAAATACATTTCAAGAGGATGAAAAGTCCTATTTATGAAAATTAGCAATTCTTTCTCTACATGGGACAAAAATATAAATATATTCTTATCATCCAAATTTTGCAGATGTTCTCAATCCTAAGTAATTTATTTGCAGCTCTCTGTTCCTGGATTTTTTTTTTTAAACTTCACACACACAAAAAAAGGCCAGAACATAGAATCTGGAGATCATATTAACTACTTTATTTTAGGATGTGAAGCAATAAAAAGTAAGTCCTGGCACCTGTGAAGAGAAAATAAAAGTTCTTTTAAAACAAATCTTAGGTTTTATTTTTCCCCCAGATGTCAGACTTATGATACAAACTTACGGATTGGAATCTGCTACTTCAAAGAAGCAGTTGGCTGTGGAAAGAGCCAAAGATGCAATTTTATAACCAACAAAGGTTTGAATTATTCATAATGAAAATGCTTTTTTTTATTTTTAGAGATAAATCAGCTACTATACTGATGAAGTGAATTAAACTAAACTGGTCAACAAAAATATGGACAGTAAAGATTCTGAAGAATGAGAGTAGGCAATGTATTCTTAGGTTCAGTTCTTTGTTAGAGCAGGAAGGAAGGAGGATGTAGAATCTTGTATAAAATCTTTATTTTAAAAGAAGATATGAACATTTAGGTTTGACTTTTCTTTGCAGCAGTGTTACTTGTGCATATTACCCTGCTAAATGTGTGCTTCCTAAATATTGCCAAGTGAGATTTCCAATTCCTAAAACAAATGCTAAAAATATAATCTTCAGTGGGTGAGCCTATTCATGTTTTGAATGTAGCAATATCTCAAATTATTTGGATATGTTGGTACATACCTATGTACTTGCTTATGAAGGTTAGAAGAAACATAATAAATATTTATGATTTCCTGACAACTTGGCTTTGGAACAATATTTTGATAGAATTTCTGATAATTGAGGATATTTTTAGCCTATTTTCACAAATCTTTTAATGTCTAAACCAAAGCAAGCAGATTTCATCTATAAATATGAAATAATCTCCAAAAAGTCATCACTATTTTTTTTATTTTTTTATTTTAGGAACATATGAGAATGCAAACATTTTGGTTAAAAATTTATATCTTTGCCTCTCCCTAGCAAGGGTTAGAGGTATACCCCTCCTCCCCTCCACAATATAACTATATTTTTATTCAAGAGACTTTAAAATTTCTCAAAATATGTAACTATACATGTGAGTGTACATGCATACATTTATATACTTACATTTTGAGTAACAGTTCATCCCAACATCTCTTTTCTCTTACATCTCTGTCTAGAATGCAGAAGCGTATAGACTCATTGTTATTTGCAAATAAACAGTGAAAATACTTTACCTGATTCATTGCTCTTCTATAAATATTTATGTAAATATGAAATAGTCTCAAAAAATGCTGCATTTTCAACTAAGTCTGCATTGAGAACGATGTATTGAGTAACCTTAGTCTGGAAAGAGCAAGGCCAGCAAAGATAATAAATATTGATGAGGATAATGATAGAATAAACATGTGAGGAAAGCAGTCTAGACTGAAGATTGAGGCTTTGGCAACAACACTTAGAATAATGGAATGTAAGGGAGAATGAAGTGTCACCAATTTATTGTCCAATAAAGCCAAAAGGAAAGAGCACTTTTGGAGTTCTGCCTATATGTGAGTCTATCTCAAGTTGAAAATTAGAAGGTGGTAAGGATTGTGTGATTGATCAATATGGACTAGTGAAATGCCACTCTCTTCTTTGGAACATTAAACTGAGCTTGGGGGTTTAAAGGTCAATGGTATTGTCAGTTTCTCAACCAATTAGTAAGATTCAAGGGATTTCAACATTATTTATTTCATATAATGCGGTATTGTTTTTACCTGGGGTTGTTGCCCAACTCTTTTGATAAACAAACAAGAATGGCTGATAGGATCCTCTTCTACATTAGAGTAATTCCCAACAGGACAGATGAGTGGCCAAATTAAGTCTTTGGGACATGATCCTGGAAACCTGAGACATGAGAGTAAATGCAGGTGTGTAAATAGGGGCCTCTTCTATGCACCTGGTAAACTGAATAAAGGTTCAAGCCAATCTATATTGGTATTTTTCATCCCAATTTTTACCTGCAACTTTGGATGGCTCTTTTTCAGGACCTTTAAAGTACAGTCAGAAGAGACGGCCAAGCTGAACCAGGTAAGTGGAAATTAATTCAGAGAGTTAAAATTTTTCAAAATACATAACTATACATGTGAGTGTACATACATGCATTTGTATACACTCATTTTGGGTAAAAGTTTATCCCAAGAGATGTTGAGGCAAACTGTTATCCAAAAGGACAAGGGGAATTCTATAGCATATTAATCCTACCACAATCCCAGCTTGGCTTTGTTCCTTCTTGCTGTATATTGAGGTAGAAGACAGGCCTTTTGGCTTTTATTTGGCTCAGGGTGAACTTTCTCTGGTGTCTTTACAAAAAGCACTTGGGCCGGGCGCGGTGGCTCACGCCTGTAATCCTAGCACTCTGGGAGGCCGAGGCGGGTGGATAGCTCAAGGTCAGGAGTTCGAGACCAGCCTGAGCAAGAGCAAGACCCTGTCTCTACTATAAATAGAAAGAAATTAATTGGACAACTAAAAATATATGTAAAAAAAATTAGCCGGGCATGGTGGCGCATGCCTGTAGTCCCAGCTACTTGGGAGGCTGAGGCAGAAGGATCACTTGAGCCCAGGAGTTTGAGGTTGCTGTGAGC